>OZ023218.1:34174596-34202089 GCA_963995525.1 Escarpia spicata
GACAATAATGGCGCGCGCGCGTGTGTGTGTGTGTGTGTGTTTCTGTGTTTGTGTGCATGTGTGTATGTGTGTTTGTGATGCTTGTGCGTGCGCACGTGTGCGCGGGTGTTTGTGAAGTGCATGTACAATTACGACATCGCATCATATGTGAAGAGAAGACCTACACACAAAATAACATACTGACTGTCATATTATGTGCGCATTGTGTGCAACACAATAAATTGCGGCAAACAAAACGTATTCCTAAACTGTTTTAATTGGAAATTAAACAGTAACCGTGACACTAGTAAAGAAAAGCAAAATGCTTGCGAGCGTACGTATCCATGGACGTCCACGTAAACACTTCACCTTAATAGCGTCTGGCGTTCGTGTTTAGACTCTCCACGGCTCCATTTCCATGGATCCACAGGCGGATCCAGGGGGCCTGGAGAGCACGTGCCCCGTAGACCTTTGGAATTTGGCGTGGCCCCTAGAACTTTTTGAACGTGCCCCCGTTGCGTGCTCCCTTGACCTTTTTGAATGTGCCCCCGTTGCGTGCTCCTTAAACCTTTGAAATGTGTCCCCGTTTAGGTCATTCTGAAGGGGGTGAGGGGTGTGCATTTGGAGGTTTACTTTGAACGTCGCCGCGAAAGTGTTTCAACAGCAGCCCCCCCCCCCCCCCCGTTATCCGATGTCATCAGTTGAGCCGAGGCAGCGGAGAAGCTGAAGTTGCGGCGGAGCGACAACAAAACAATTTCAACAGCGATAGCGGAGTCGTACTGAAGCTTCGACTTAGACCACGAATATGAATTTGGTTCGGCCGCCAGTGGAGGTTTTTTGCCGATCCTTAAGGGGTGCATTCGGATGTTTTTGGGCTCCCCCTTAACTATCCTCTCTGGGTCCTACAATATCCTTATACCAATCTGTTACCCGCGGTTCTCTAACTGTTTAGTAAAGAGGTAAACGTTTCCTTCCAGATTTCGCTGGGTCGGTTACAAAATCTCTGATTTAGAAATATGTAAAACAGAACTGTGTCGCTTCCAATTATGGCAAATAGGTAAGTTCCTTTTTGAAGCTCCGAATTCCATGACACTGTTCTCCTTTTTGAGTCTGCATTCTTTATTATTATTATTATTATTATTATTACAAGCATTTCTATAGCGCCGTATCTCCGGGACCAGCCCGTTCATAGGCGCGTACACACACATTATAAAGCGTACATGGAATCAAATGTAAAACATATGTACAAAGATGCCGGTAAATATAATATTAAGATTTACAAGATTGTAGATATATAATGTAACTAAAATACATTACATATTTGCACAAATATTAAGATAATTAAGTAAAAAATATATATTATAATATAAAAAATTGCATACGTGGTATTCGGCAAAGTCGACATCTATGGTGCGTTTCTCTGATTCAATTTCCTGTCGCTGACGTCTGTGTAAAATATCGTCTGGAGGGAAATGTTGTTTGCGTGTCGTTTCAGCGAAGAGACGCACATGTCACACGTTAATAGGATCACGAATTCGGCGACCAGGGAACTCACAACTTCACGTGTTTACGGTAAAACACTACCTTTTTCTTTCTCCTGCGAACGAAGCAGCTAGGGTGACTATTGTGGATAGTTTACTATTGCAATAGTAATGCGATATTTCTACTGTCCCAATTCTTTCTCAACATGGTGATAATCCACGAATAACGTTGATATGATCGTCGATTGTTGGTGTTAGCAAGGTAAGTATGTCAAGTTCTTAAATAAAACAGAACAAGGCATGTCTACGAACGTTTTTGGCGCAAGTCGACCTGCTGAATTGTTTGCCAACTATCGTTAGTATCGATTCAATTAACTATATCGGCAATAACTACCGAATAAATATACAAATGATAGCGTACTAACATCGTGGCAAACAACGAGCAACTTTCTTTATCATTAAAAAACCCACGAGAGGCCAAGTACCGTGAACGGAGCCACTATCGTGGAACACATCGGCAACTGTGTTGATGTCGGCAAGCAACTCATTTCACATTAGTAAACACATCTGTCCGCGGCTATGCGCAAACATCTCCCCGGGTATGTTACCGATAGGCAACAACGACGCCATGGCGCTTACACAGTTATTAAGATACTTCACTATAGATTTTGAGCGGAACCGTACTGTATTTGTGTGCCAATTGCGACCGGGGTGACTTTGGTTTTGACTTGGAATTCAGGAGATGACACAATATTTACACTGGCTTGACTTGGAATTCAGGAGATATCACGTTACCTACATTGGCTTGACTTGGAATTCAGGAGATGACACAATACTTACATTGGCTTGACTTGGAATTCAGGAGATATCACGTTACCTACATTGGCTTCACTTGGAATTCAGGAGATGACACAATACTTACATTGGCTTGACTTGGAATTCAGGAGATATCACGTTACCTACATTGGCTTGATTTGGAATTCAGGAGATGACACAATACTTATATTGGCTTGACTTGGAATTCGGGAGATATCACGTTACCTACATTGGCTTGACTTGGAATTCAGGAGATGACACAATACTTACATTGGCTTGACTTGGAATTCAGGAGATATCACGTTACCTACATTGGCTTGACTTGGAATTCAGGAGATGACACAATACTTACATTGGCTTGACTTGGAATTCAGGAGATATCACGTTACCTACATTGGCTTGATTTGGAATTCAGGAGATGACACAATACTTACATTGGCTTGACTTGGAATTCAGGAGATATCACGTTACCTACATTGGCTTGACTTGGAATTCAGGAGATGACACAATACTTACATTGGCTTGACTTGGAATTCAGGAGATGACACAATACTTACATTGGCTTGACTTGGAATTCAGGAGATGACACAATACTTACATTGGCTTGACTTGGAATTCAGGAGATATCACGATACCTACATTGGACTTGAAGGCTACCGACTTGAGACGTCATTAGTCTTGCAGGTCGTTCACATAAAATGTGACTTCACTTGCCCATTTGTGACTTGCCAACACGTGTGTTTATTATCTAGTCGATCAGTATTTTGTTCACCGTTTTGTTAGCCGCCAACGACTCCACTAAGCCATCTCTGTCTGATTTCAGTTGACGTGTCCTGCCACGACATGTGAGTGTAAGAACGGCACAGCACATGGACAGATTTTAAAGCATTGAACACGAATGAAGACAATTCGTATTCATCATATATTGTTTTGTATAATGCTATTCTACCTCGCATTCATAACCACACTGGGAACTTTCTCTCAACAAAAGCAACAATAGGGTAGTTTTAAGATGTTTGAGTTATAAACATGTCGTGAAACCAATTGATTTGAATGTACAGAAATTCCATTTGTATAATGTCACATCCATCGCATTTACCACCGCAAAGATTAAATTAATTTGCAATAAAATAATCGGTCTAATTTTCCAACAATATACATGTGACAGATGCGTCCTTTGTTTACTCTGGGTAGAGTTTAAAGAAATAATTTTCTGACTATGCTTAAAAATAATTATTATCCATTAATTTGGATGATATGTTATCGACTTGCCACCGAATTGGCACTAACTAAGCACGCGGCAAAGAGAAGATAACACGACGTGCATTCGAAGAACTCATAGTTGAACGAACTGGTTTATTTTTAGGTCAATTAGATTATGGTCCAATTTTTAAGAAGCCGGCGTTAGGCACGAAGCAGACGCAATTTTTTCATTTCGAATAAGGCCGATTCGTTTGATTGAAATTCAATCGTGCCCTAATTGCAAACTCGATTCATTTGCCATATCTAGATAAAGCATCGACTGCATCTTTTTTTTTTGTCATTATAGCCGACTGCATTGAGCTGGCATCACTGAGTTCGAGTGATGTCGACTGATTGACGAGTTGCACAAAACATGAGGAAAATGTTTCCATCTACAAATATTGTGTTCTACTTGAGGCAATGTAGGTTAGAGATCACGGGACGAATATATGGTCATAGACTAATTATTTGTGAAGCCACAACACAGAACTGATGAGGGAGAACGGAGACAAACATTATGTCAGACTGACAGATTGATGGATTGACAGATTGACATATTGAGAAAATTACAGAATGATAGATTATTGACAGATTGACACATTGACAGTTTGACAGAATGAAAGATTGTTGACACCCTGACAGACTGACATAATGATACACAGACAGATTGACAATCTGACATATTGAGACAATAATATAATGACAGATTATTGACAGATTAACAGACTGAAAGGTAAAGATAATTACATAATCGCAGAGTATTGACAGACTAACACGCTGATAGACCAACAAATTAACATATTGACATAGTGATACACACGCACACGTATACACACATACACACCGACACATACATTCCTACACACACAGGCCTTCTATACACATACATACACACGCGAGCGAGCGCGCACGCACGCACACACGCACACCGACATGATTGAGATAATTAGTTAGAGAAAGTTAGATAGAAGTAGAGATATATATAGGTAAATAGAAGTAGATAGACATAGAGACATAATTGGTTTATATATATCCATACTCGCGCCAGCATCCACGGTTTCTTTACAGCTAACATGCGAGTGAGGTAATACGGCCACAGATTCACACCACGTCTGCCAATCGTAACAACGCAACTCAGGCGATACAATGTCGACGCGCAACAAATTGGTTTGCCTTGGTTAATGTCTACATTTTCATCGATTCGACACCGACTACCTCTTTCAATTTAGTCTGCTGCCAAATGGGAATCAACACGACGTTTCGGCTTAACTTAATTTTACTACACACTTTGGAATGATCAATTTGATTCGCCGCGCCACAATTTGACGACTTTCTCAACGTGTCTGTGTGTCATGAAATGTCATGTGTTTACAGTTGCTGTTCGTAAAAACAAACGAAACGTTAAATATGTGATATGTATCTGTGCTGATCTCCTCATGGCTGATAATAACTGATTACGGAAAAGTGACCATATTTATTCATCTTTTTAGTTTAAATCAGTTGTGTTTAGCTCGTTTCCGAACCAGTCAAATCGTTATTAATTACCATTAGCAAAACGTCCCTCATCCGGCCGGCGCTACACCCGGTGCTACACACATAAATATGCAGAAGAAGGTTTCCCGGAATTTTCGGAAATGACGTATGCTATGACATAATTTTGAAACACTTTTTTGCATCATCACAAATTACGTAGTACGTCCCCAACAGAGCGGCGCTCTTCGAGTGACGTTGTAAACAATTGAAACAATTGATTTACGTCAATCCAACATCCTGTAGGAACCCCAAGACCGTTTGAAAAGTACCAAACTGGGATTTTCGACACATTAAATGTGTTACATTTCTTCCGAACGTTTACATGTGAACCTTGGTGTGTGGGCCGATCGTTGTGCAAACCCTCTAGGGGGGACACGTTTAAATACCCCCACACATGCGCTAACTCAATTGTAATTATATGTACTAGCAAAAATGTCCGTCCCTGGACAGGGTAACTTGGTAGTTCATATGCTCACATAGCTAAATGTTATATGCCAGATTGCGCTACGTACTCTCAAACGGTTTACGTCTTGAAGTATTTGTGTGGTATCAACGATTATTGTAAGTTACGTTTTTCGTTACGAACGACTGATTTACCTACCCTAAAGCCATTAACAAATCTTGAAATATGGGATATTTCGAAAAATGAAGGGGTTACCTTTCGTTCGTATGGTCGTAGAATAATTCTAGAAAGTTTGGCGCTCCAGAGATGCGGGCCGTCTAGGATGAAAACATTGATCTGTATGTATACGCTACCTCGATTATAGTTATATATTATGAACGTAAGATGCTATTGTTCCGACTGTCTGAAGGTGTTTTATTGGTCGCGATATACTCAGTCTGTCTTCAACGGAACGCTGTCCTAATAAGGACAAGTCTACGAAAAGTTCAAGTTTGAAATTCAGATTCCGAGTCAACGGGTCATCGGTTGCAGAGAGGTATACAATTGGCGCGTGTGGGCGGCGGTTAATATGCTAAAATGCTTTCAACTAAATGGTAGGATCATCTGCTGTATTGGTCAAATCAAAGTCAATTTCGCGATGACCATCTGCACCTTTGTATTGATCTTATTAAGTGTTGTCTTGTGTGATTTTACTAAATACCGTAGTTCACACAGAAAAGTTTAGACGACTTGATTTTAAACGAGTTTATGACGTACAGTTATACGCTACGCCACGTGTCCTGTGTATAATTGTTCCAAGCTTCGTTGCGTATGTAATGTTAAAGCGCTTAGGTAAACCTGTTTAATTTGTGTGCGCACAGCATAACTGCAGTCAATCCAACTCATAATGCAATACAACATACATATGCCACGGCATGGCGCATATAACGGTAGATCATGTGTAACATCAGTTGCTTTTGCTTAATACTTTCTCTACAAACTTTTGTGCGATACTGAGATATACAAACGAAAAACATAAGATATATAGTTTCAGTAAATAATACGAACGCGTCCACATAATTATATACAACACAATTATTTGTAATGAAAATTACTTGCTATAAAAAGGAAATGTGGTGGTATTGCAGGCCCGTAGTCAGCTTGATGGCAAACAGCTGTAGTAAGCTTTGTACATAAATAATGATGTTTTCAGTTCTATGATATCTGGACATTTTAGAACATGTAATTGTTAGAAAAGTGAGTTTGTATGATCCAACCATCTTGCACCAAATATAATGCGGATTACTCTTTTTTGTAATAAGAAAATACAGTTAGTATTTGTTGGGTACGTGTTTCCCCATATCTCTGCACAGTAGTTTAAATACGGCAAAAAGAGAGAACTGTATAGAATACGTCTACTATTTCTATCAAGTAGATGACTGCATCTATGCATTATAGCTGTACTTTTTGAAAGCTTTGATTGTACGTATTTTATATGAGCTTTCCAATTTAGTAGATCATCAATAAACACACCCAAAAACTTGGTGACCCTTACTCTTTCGATATTAACATTTTGTATTTTGATATTAATTTCTTTGTTTAGCATACGATTTCCAAATAACATATAATTGGTTTTAGATATGTTCAGAGTTCATTTATTTACTGCAAACCATGTATACATTTGGTCCAGAACGTTACATACAGTTTCGTTTAGTTTATTGATGTTACTATTTGCATAAAAGATATTAGTATTGTCTGCAAAGAGAATGTATTTTACTAGATTAGATATGTTACACATATCATTAAAGTAAGTTCATGTAGGGTTATATTTGTTCACAATGCAGAGGGCCCCACCTGTTCACGTGGTGGCTCATAATGCAGAAGGTTACATTTTGTGTTTCGTCTTATATTCTGTCATCTTATAAATTTATAAACACCACATTAGCATCACCAGCAGGCCCATAACGAGGTCGTTTTGGGTGTGCGTGTTCAGACAAAGTGGGAAACGCACACCCAAAATGTGTGGTCTGTGGGATTTGTCCCATTCTGTTGCCTGATTAAGCCTAATTTACATCCAATTATACTCATAAAAACCAACACGCATATATATATTGTTAATATAACTGAATTATTTACTCGAAACCCGTCGCCGTATGTGTAGTTGTTTTGAATATGTTCGTAGTAGTATAATAAACGAGGCAGTGTGAGTATGTCCAAGTTATTTTTCAATATTAGTGTGATATTTACAATCTGGTTTTCACTCAGTTAATACATTACATTTATCTGATCTGATGTGCAAAAGTTCCATAATTTATTATAAACATAATTAAGTTAACAAATTAACAAACCTTTAT
The DNA here is from genome assembly GCA_963995525.1 of Escarpia spicata. Lineage (NCBI taxonomy): Eukaryota > Metazoa > Annelida > Polychaeta > Sabellida > Siboglinidae > Escarpia > Escarpia spicata. The sequence goes on from OZ023218.1 coordinate 34,182,384, forward strand.
AAAAACTTGCCCTTAACGAGAAGAGATTAGACAAATTATTGTCCTCTTGTGGAATTTGAATTAAATTCTAGGTGTCAAACAGTCACGACCATACTGACTGACCAGGAAACTAACTGTATTTTGTAACTATACGGAACACAAGATAACCATAATAATTGATAATAAAGGCCCTTCACGCAGTCTTGCCTCCTCATCAGCGATAAGGCTCCCCTTTCTGAGATCTACAAACATGCAACTAGTAACTACAGTATTTCGGCCACTATAAAGCCACACAATTACACGATTTCCCATCAGCACGCGCATTTTAAAATAGGTGAAGCTAATCTTTATTGTGTTTTGGTTCAATACAATTATTCATCGAAATTCGCTTTCCACCGCAATGGTTTAAAATTATGATTTGTGTTAAGCCAGTCTACCGGGTTTGCAGCTTATAAGAAATACACTCGCTACTCATCTTAAGTTGTTGGTTGTTGAGAACAGCCTCTTTAACAGACGGGAGTTACATTAATCAGCGTACTAAACATAAAAGCCACACCTCTAATTTACTTTTAACATATTTCTGATGAGAAATCATGAATTATTTTATATGGCTTAATTTATGTGCCCGTAATTGTTAAATCATCGTCACCCCGTTCACTCACCAGTATTTTGTCTGAGTGACTACAATTAGGACTCATAATTTTATGTTTGGTGTTAAACTGGCTTCTTGTGTATTTGTTACCCCATGCGTTTACATAACAGGAGACCCTGGGATAGTGTAAAGTCCTTCTGCATGGCTAATTGGATGCAATGGTCCTTTGACACACATTCATCTAGTGACTACCCTTTTAACATATGGCATTGGAGATGGACCCCTCAGCCAGGCTCCCATATATTTAGGGATAATCATTTAATAGATAAGGGCTCTCCCTTTAACATCCGTACAAATCAACCTTCCTTGGCATTCCTTATAATACTTGAACAAAACACAGCTTTTAGGAGGGGGGGTTAACCCTTTTGAGAAACATGGAATACAATTAGTGATTCACATTTTAAAGATGAAATGTTGAGGGGGGTTAACATTTTGGAGAATGGGGGTTCACAAAAAGGGCCTGTATTGACACTTGTGAGAGTATAAAATAACAACAAGAAATGGATAACTAGCTATTCTCAGTAAACCTAAACGTTTTAGTTCCATAATAATGACGATGATGACGTCAACGTATCCTTTTCCAATGCAGCCTTGTAAACTGGATGGTTTTTTCCCTACGCGTATTTTGAATCAGTATATCACGCCAGCAACCTCGGTGCGGAATCTAGGAGTGATCTTTGATAGTAACTTCAATTTCCGACGACATATATCTCAAACATGTCGCTGCTGTTTTTATCATATTCGTGATCTTCGCCGTATTCGCCGGTATATGTCATTTTCTGTTGCTAAGACTATTGCAACAGCGCTTGTTAGCAGCAGACTTGACTATTGCAATTCCCTCCTTTATAATATCGCTAGCAAGGATATCACAAAACTTCAGCGTGTCCAACATTTTCTAGCAAGGGTAGTTACAAGATCTCCTCGTTTTTCTCGCTCTGTGCCACTTTTGAAGACTTTGCATTGGCTTCCTGTACGATATCGTATAGTATTTAAGATCTGTACCATTACATGCCAGGCACTGACCAATAAACAACCATCTTATTTGCATTTATTGCTTACTCCTGTAAGAAAATCTATCCAGCTTCGATCATCTAGTTCTGACCTACTTTGTGTTCCTAGAGTCAACACTAACATTGGAACTAGGGCTTTTTCTGTTGCTGCACCAACTCTTTGGAATATGCTTCCTCTTAGTGTTAGATCAGTTGAAAATATTAAAAAATTCCGTCGTCATTTTAAAACGTATCTTTACAACCTTGCTTATCCACCATAGCTCCCTAGCGCCCTGACCCATCTGTTGACAACTGAAAAACTTACGGATTTTGAGATTGACCAACCCTTTTGTTTTGATGCGCCTCTGAGCTTGGTTTCCAAGGATTTAGGCGCAATAGAAGTTATCTTGTTATTATTATTTATCCGGCGTCATGACGATCCACCCAGTTACTGGTTTTGTGTTACAAAATGTCCGGTGTTTTTGTATCGCTAGGAAACAAATCAGCATCATTGTAGTATTGTCCATCCACGTTCAGTGTATCTAACGTTTTTTACTCAAGACAAAACCCTGGCGCATGTAATAAAGATAACACAAAATATATCAAACTTGTTTTATTAACAACTCAGCCGAGTTGGATTCACAGTATACCGTCGGTGCAATAATACAAACAATAAAATGAAACGTTATACGTTAGCAGTGCAATCTTCATTTTTTCCACTGAGTGTTTATTGCCAATTGTATAATTGGTATTACGAGTTACCCTATCTGTTCGTCCGGGTTATTGGCAGTGGGTACACATCACTCTGTCTTATTTCATAACTGGTATGTCTTTTGTCAGGTAGCAAATTATTTATGTATGTATTTAAGTATGTGTCACGCAGACAGTAATATGTAACAAGTGTTCCGTGTGACAACGTAACGGAATTTACGTCGATTTTAGTACTAAAAGAGAACGTCCTTAAGCGCGGTGTTGACAATAATTTAACTACTGCGCCGATAACATTTAGAGGGGATTTACGTTTTCTAGTACGTCAGGCAGCAGGTCAATTAGGAAGTACGTTAAACATTTCCGTGAATCCGGAAATGTTATAATTATCCCTAAGGGCAGGGGTCGGCACGGAAGATTAACAGCAGCTGCTCGCTAGGACAACAACCTCAGCTTAAAGGACATTGACGAAAATATCCCCTTGACGCCGGTCAAGTTAATCTGCTCAGCTGTCCGGTTTATGATATCGTTCAGCTGGCGTCAGCCAAGGTATTTAAACGTGGAAACAGCCTTTTCGAATCTTGGGTAAATTTGTTAACACGATTGTACTTGCACCTTTCGGAAGAGACACCAAAAACCTTCAGTCCCTTTACCGGGTCTCTCTACCTGTGATCTCTTCACTTATTTCCGCCATCTTCCGACTGGTACACTTTACATGTTCTCCAAAACCAAATACAACAGGATAAGATAGCACGACGATGCGCACGTATCCCCGGTATGACGTCACTTCCGCCGGCCGGAAGCGGTGGCGGTGTGTTTGTGAGTGGCCCGCCGGACTTTCTTTCTTCTTTTGATACCGTATTTTGGCCGCGAGCTACAGAGATGCTGGGTGCGATCGCCTGACCAATATGTCAGCCCATATTATTGTGTTTCTCTCAGATGCCACGATTGGGTCGGTAACAGGAGGTGCACTGGTAGGTGAAATAACTCCGCCGGGCACATTTACATGCAGCGCCTCAATTCAATAGATTGAAAATGCAGATACCAAACCAGCTCTGGAATCAGGCATATGATACGGTTAATATTTTATTTGCCCCAGTAGTAACGAATAATGCATGGGTCTGCTCAACGTGGTGACATTATCACCATCTACGTGACGATGACGATGATGATGATATGATTAGATTATGTAGAAGAAGACATATATTGTGCCTAAATGATCGTGAACCCAAGTTCGCGAGCTAATCAACCGTCTTAGTTACGGTAGAAAGTACAAGTGTTTCCAGACACACGCACACGCACACGCACACGCACACGCACACGCACACGCACACGCACACGCACACGCACACGCACACGCACACGCACACGCACACGCACACACACGTTTCATTGCACTTTTGATAACCAAAAACCAATAACCAAACGTTTTGATATTGTGTTCGTTGTCACTTGAAGACAACACGGTAACTGCTGTTCTTTGCCAGACCTGGAATATTTGGTCCTCTCTTGGAACGCACCAATGACGTAATGACATAGTGGTTTTCATTTAATCAATCTCCCGTTGACATGTTCATGAATATTCCAGATAGAATGGTTCCCTCGTGTACCATTTGATCTTTAACGTGGTTTCCCTTTGTTTCTTTTGCAAAGTTATATCCCTTGAAATAAAAGCTGCTGTTATTACCGGATACAACCACGCTGACATCATACGGTGTTTCATTTCTTTGTTTCTGAAAACCACATCGTGATGTCATGCGGCATATTCTTAGCTGGTCGACAACGGAAAATAATACGATTAAATATTTTGTGTATATTTCCAAGAACAACTAGTCAGCATTATGTTGATGTGTTCTTCTTACCATCGGTGTCTGATTGTCAAATGCCACATTTAGTAGCATCCAGGTTATCATCAACTACAACATTTTCAAACAACGGAACACATCATAGATACCGACAGGTGTTTAATTGCATGTCTCACCCACCACATTGTATCCGACAATAACCGCACTAACTTGCCGCGAACGTGGCTGGAGGATAATGAAACATCCCATTTGCAAAGGAAATGGAAACACTGTGGTGGTCATTGTCGTAAATTGTCGTGAAATTGCGTTCGTTCGACAACGCAGAATTGAAGTCGCTAATGCTCGTTGAGGTTGCCATGATTGCGACGGCGTGCGATGAAACCTTTTGTTGGGTGTCCAAAGAAAGTAATCTGAGTGGTGGTTTAGTCAAAGGTTTCTGTATTGAAGTCTTTGTGTTCGTTATTGCTTGGGGACATTTGGAGCGGCTGTGAAAAGCAACACCCACATGTATGAAGATCTGTTGATCAAATTGGTTGGCCATGATCAGAGACACCTGTCCAGCCTATACAATGTTGCGCTAACAAGAAAAGCTACTCAGATCTTCAATGACACTGCTCATAGTATGGACTGAGCTTTCCAGAAATCCACGCCAGAAAGACACATAACGGTATCGTTAGAAAAAGAAAGCCTTTATAGGAAATCGTCTATTCCCGTTGCTATATTAATACAAAATGGTGGTTTTAAATACATTGTTTCCCAAAGATCATGTACGGAATATTGTGTGATGTCATTGACGTGTGGCTTTACCAATAATTATTTTATTACTGGCAATGCATTTAATCAATTTTATGACTGACTATTCAGTGTGTACGGGAAACAAAATATCCGGTTTTAACGGGTGGCAGAAGTCTTGAATTTTGAATCTTGAACTAAGCAAGGCGGTCATATCATATGTATACAGTGCACAAAGCGCGAAGTCTCACCGAGTCAACGTAAATGTAATCATTGCGTTATGTCAACGTCGACGCCAAATGGCATCAGGCGAAACAACAATAATAGAACACTTGCTATGTCTTCTGTCTAGGTCATCGGCCTCTCACATCGCCACATTTCCCGGTCGACAACAAACGGCCGTGCTGATGTTTTGCAATGACTTTTGGTGCGCTTCCTAGTGTCAACACCATAATCACCCTCATCTCTCGTGGAGTCTCGTGATGTATCGTGGAGTCTCGTGGAGTCTCGTGGTGTATCGTGGTGTATCGTGGTGAATCGTGGAGACTCGTTGTTTATCTCCGCATGTCAACGTCACAACTTGAGGTCTCTCTTTGTCTACTTCAGAATGTCATCCCAATAAAGATGATATATTTTGTGTTCTCCATTGTATCGTCATCATATATTGTGATATAACTATTCTCTACTTCGTAGGGTCATCCTTTTTTTGTGTGAAATATTCTTGCTCTTTCGGAGTGTCATCCTCATAACTTGTGATGTAATTTTCTTTTCTTCAGAGTGTCGTCGTAATAATATTATATGGTGATATCTTCTCGTTTACTTCAGTGTCATCCCCATATCTTGTGATATCTTCTCGTCTATTTCAGAGTACTCGTATATTGTGATATCTTATTGTCTACGTCAGCGTGTCATCCCACTGGGGGTGATTTTTGTGTGTGTTCCAACAGTGTGTCAATGTGATATTCAGGCAACGGTCCAGGTACAAATGTGCTTATTCAGGATTCCATTAACGAAACACACTGTTAAGACGGGGTCATCTCGTCGTAATACGGCGTATATATATTATATATTATATTTTTATATAATATATATTATATATGTACTATATATATATATATATATAAATATATATATATATATATACATTTAAGTAATCATAATGATGTACTGAAGCTGCAACATGATTATAATTATCGTTAATTCAGAACACAATTTACATTATTCGTGGTAATAATGCCATCTTAGCAAACAAACGTTACTGATGGTTCCACTGCACCAACAGACGTTTAACAGTCTCATCACACGCAACCAACACGATGACAAACGGGAAACTCTCACTATTTGTTTACGTCGTCGCTTCTTGGCGAACGGGAAGCGGGTTTGTTAAAGGTTAACGATACCACGCACCTTCTCCCTCTTCGTAAACATAGAAGACCAATTGCAGGCGTTGACGAATCGTTTGTTGATGTGCAATGTTTTTGCCAAAACACTGACATCTGGTTTGGTGTGCGCTGGAGGACGTCGCAACAGATATGGCGTTGTTGTGGCTGGATATTCAAAGCGGGTGTCTGATATTGTCTATCTGCGACATTTACTTCCGTGCATATGATAAGAGATTGTGTCAGAGTGTTTAATGAGAAAAACAAACTATACACATATTCTAGGTGAGATATTGTTGCACTTTTTATAGTATACATGTGTTACGTGTCAGAACTAGATGAAACAGAACGATTTGACATCATTGACGTCTGATCACAAAATCGAGTGAAAGTCGTCGGCTTTTAGTTCACGTTGGTTTAACTGCACTTAGGTGGTTACATAAATTAGATTACAAGCCGTGAGGTACCACTTAGATTTTTATTAACTTGAGCTAGTAGGCCTACAGATGCGTTTGATGTTCAGGAACGTGGCATTTCGGTTGCTCAGCATGAAAGGCTACAAGAGATTCACCCACGATATTTTCAAGATAGGTTGGCATCGCCAAAAAGGTTTTATTAATAGGGAAGATTGACTAATTTGCAGTGACTGTTGACATTTATTTCAAAGTGATACAATATTAGACTATTGTAAATATATTGCGTAATATGATTGGTCTATCGTGTATGAACACGGATTATTTAGTTTTATGAGACAACACCGCAAAGTCTTGTTGTCTGCCGGAGAAATAGGTATGTTTCGTATAACTAGTAATCAACGAGATCTTATGACAGATATGATTATAATTTACAATGCTTATGTATTCATTAGCTGATTAATTATGCCATGTTGCTCTCTGGACGTCTTCGTAATGAGTTACATGCAGTTCTAAGGATGCCGCCAACCGACTAGCGATTATCTGTTTGAATCGACATCGTTAGGCAAAAGCTGTAGTCTAACATGGGCATAACAGTAACAACCGGCTCATACTCGCCCGTGCAGCAACAAGCCAAAGGCGGCAATTATAACCGTTACGGTATGGTGAATTTAAAATCGTTCCCATGACCGTTTCATTTCTGTTGTTGCCAATTGCATACAGCAGATCATAGGTTTAACCACTACAATGTCGCCTCCCGGGGAAAGACTGACAATTGAATTTATGCAATGAAAAGTAAATAAATCGAAATAACCATGTTGTGGGTATTCTCAAATACATCGCTAATCGGTAGATCAGAGATCAACTTTCCAATGAAGCGAACTGACATAGAAAGAGACAAGTAGAATTCAGTATTGGGGGGGTATCGACTTACAATGATCCAAAGTTAGCATATTAATAAAAAAGATAATAAGTCTAGCATATATATCTCTCTCCTTCCAAATTTCTCTCTTCCCTATTTCGCATCTCGCCTCCTCCGCTCTCCGTCTATACCAACCAGTGCCAGATTTGCGGCAGGACATATTGGGCACCTGCCCAGGGGGCACACAATATAATTTTTATCGGAGCCTCCACAAAACATTTTTTGGAAATTTCGTTGGGAACGAAACGTTTTTAAACGTAACTGGAGTGGTTCAACATGAAGCAAATTGGTCTTCTAAATCTGTAAGAGTAGCATTTTGCTGTGAAATCTCTATTGTAGAAGGTATGAAGGAGTGAGAACTAGTATGATGCCATACTCGACCAATGACTGGTAATTTTTTTTTAAAGAGTCCCACAGTCCTTAAACTAGCGCAAGTGCCAACCCTTCCATGGTGTGTGGGGTTTTAATGATGCTAGACGCCAAGCTAGACAAGCTGCCATTGTGCAATTCCTTCTCCATATCTTGACCGGCGAAGATGAATGCCTTCCTAATGTCTCTGGTGCCAAGACAGGCGTCGGGGCTGGAGCTATGGGACGTGTCGTTGTATCCTACTTGTCGACTGCACAGAATCAGCGACTCGCAAATTCAGGCTGTCATGCAATGTTAACCCGGCTATTGTCGCGCGCGTCTCTGTGTACGTTGGATAGCCAGTGCCGACACCCAACCGACGAAGTTCGAAGGCTTCGATCATTGGTCTGCTCAATTTGGAGTCATATTTAAAATATTTTGCAGACTGCCACACAGAGAATACACCCGTGGCTTAACCTGCTTATCGATAATCCAACTACTGTTTTTACTTATGTGTATCCCGCCCTTCTGAGGTGTTGTTCTTGGTTGTTTTAAACATATTCCCGCTGTTAGTAATCAGTATATAGTATGTATCAGTATATAGTATGTATCAGTATGTAGTATGTATCAGTAGGTAGTATGTATCAGTAGGTAGTATGTATCAGTAGGTAGTATGTATTATTCATAACGAGTCCCATACTGAGAATGAATACTTTTTATATCTAAACTACACTGTCCCTCGACTAATGTTAGTCCGTATATTCTAGTCTCTACATTTCTTGACTGAATTAAATAACTTGTATCTGATCTCTTTTTAACCGCCCGGTCTCTATAGAGGGTTGTTAAACCACATTCTGTTAGGGATATTTCGTAAACAAAATATCTCAATTTAGGAATATTATTATATCATAATTAGCATATATTGACGTCCTTCTTGCGATAAGGCCGCCACGACTGTGTCCAGCACAAGCGTAAATGCCACATCGAGTCGATCTATACCACACCAGTGAGATCCCACAGCGGTTGAGGAGGTGAACTTTGCGTATCGTTAGATTATCGATAACAGTTATTGATCTGACGAAGGCGGTTCCGCGAGCCGTCTAGTGATTGGTTGCAATCGCGCTGATGGCATTCATTAAAACGGGCGCAACAGATCTGGTCCGTGGACAATGTCGCGTGTAGAGCTTCGCGGTAGCATCGCTAGCGACTCGGGGATAAGCGTGTGATGGACTGGCCTCATGGAACATAACACGTGTCTGTATTGAGTGGTGACTCTTATCAAGTTCTCGCTCTTTGACGGTTTCGAGGAACTCGACGAATAAACACGTTGCAAGTGAATACATAACCAGGTAAGTGTGACAGTTGATGGTGATTGAATCTGACTCCCGATCGAGAGAGTCCGGCTTCGAATCAACTTGCTGCCGTTTCGAACCAAGTTCGTTCACTCTACGTTGCTCCAGTTCATTCATCTGAATGATTGGGCACCTGGCTACAGATAGTTGTGGCTATGTTGATGTACGAATAATCTTCGCTCAGTAACTGCAGCAGAACACGGTTACACCTCAGTACCGTAGTATACCTTAGGATGATTCCGATCGCAGGATCCACTTGTATCCTCGAAGGTCAGCAGTTCATCTCCACAATCAACATGTAAAAAGCTCCTGATTTCCAGTTCCAGTATTTAGTGTTAGTGGTGCTTCATAGTAATAAAAAATCGCCTGGATAGACCAGAATTTGTCTAGACAATTGTTAAATGAGTTTAATGTTCTAGCTTGTATTACTGTTTCTGGAAGACTATTCCATCGTTCTGCCACTCAAGGTTCGGTTATTTTCTGTTGCAGTTTTAGTTGTTAGAATCCCTTTTGTTTGTAGCCACTGATTGTTGCCTCTTTACATCACGCATAAATGTAGATACAATTGACGAAAAACATATACGTTCAAAGATATCTTAGATTCTCGATTATGTGTAGCTGGACAACTGACAACGACTGGCTGCCATCAAGACGTTGGGCTTCAGTCTGACGACGTGAACAGCAGTGATGTTGAGTGCAGCCATATGCGGCACGTATTGAACACATTACGTTGTATCAACAACAACCAGAATAATATAGTAATTTATATATATATGAATAACAATTGTCACCGTTATATATTTACGCGATCAATCGTTATTGATGTTACTTTGCGAAGAGTAAAGATCAAAACGGTTTCTGAGAATGATCTGAATCATATATTCAGCCAACCTTGCATGACAACGATGGCGACGACTACGATCGGACCACAACAGCAACAACAATGACACGACGGCAAATGACGTTAGCGACGCAACGTTCATGACTGCATACGATGTCGTTAGAGACGGCAGATGACGTCGGTGACAGCAGATGCGTTGGAAACGGCAGATGACTTTGGAGACGGTAGATGACGTTGGAAACGGCAGGTGATGTTGGAAACGGCAGATGACGTTGGAAACGGCAGATGACGTTGGAAACGGCAGATAGTATTGGTGACTGCAGATGACGTTGGAGATGTGGCAGATGACGTTGGTGAGTGGCGGTGACGTTGAAGACGGCAGATGACTAAGGAGACGGCAGATGACATTGGAGACGGCAGATGACGTTGGTGACTGCATATCATGTTGGAGACGGAAGATGACTTTGGAAAAGACAGATGACGTTGGAGACGGCATATGACGTTGGTGACAGCAGATGAGGTTGAAGACGGTAGATGACGTTGGTGATGAAGCGTTACTCCTGCCTGTTTTTTTCGAAGGTCTAAGCACGATGACAAACACTAGTCGTAGTTTATTATCCCTCCTGTAAGAAAACTTCCGTTTTGTAAAACATTACATGGGACGTAGTAGCACAGTATTTAGAGCGTTGAACCTTGGGAAAGTTCGTTCATTGCAGTTCACTCAGCTGTGTGAATGAACGAATACCTGGCTAGCTATCGACAGTGACTGGTATTTGTCTTCGCGCAGTAATCACAACGCAGCTTAATTGTTCCGAGAGTTGGATGGTGTTCGATTGAACAGGTCAAGGCAGTGAAGTGTTAAGCGCATTGAACAGCCTCAAGGACTGGATACCGTGACGTACAAGAACGTAACTTTATGTCCATATGCCCAACGTCATCCAACATAAACTTCCATATCCGGTGTCACGCAAAATAGTGTCCGTCTCAAAGTAGCAGTAGTTCTGCGCGCGGTTGAAACGAGACAGGCCATGCGTTTGCAAATCCAATCAACGTTACTATTAATGTGCTTGCTCTGCCAGGATGACAAACTAAATATATCCGAAAATGAAATTCTGTCTTGCACAATTTAACCAGATCTTGGATATGTGGCGAATTCTCAAGGTCATGCGTACGTGATCAACCTAAGCGAACATCATTTAGCGCGGACTATTTTTATAGGATGACGGCGTCGTTTGAAAGCGATGCTATTCTAATCATGACTTGCACGCAAACAGCCACGCCTGCGTTATCGGAAACGTCTTCTAGTTATTACGATAATCATTCTAGATTAACAAGTTCTGCAGCGTTGCCTGTCTTATGAGATGTCAGCCCATGCGACCACCATGGCGCGTCAAATAGCAATCCGCTTAGAATATTGTGTCGGAGTGGGGATGTGAAATTGTGAAGGCTTTGATACGCTAGAAAGAGTACACAAAAGAGCGAGTAAAATTATTCGAGAACAGAGACACCTTTGTTTAAAAAAAACACCAACAAGTCCGTCGTTTAACAACACTTGATACAAATATATTAATATACTTTTTATATAAGATATTGAATGGGTATGAAAATAGTGATATAATTAATTATGTTTTCTCACCTAAAATATAAAAAGTAGATGACACGAAGTAACGTTAGTGAACGGACAAGTTACATTACATATCAACAAGTACTAATTTTCACAGACGACAGTACAGGAAAGGAACAGACTGTCGACTGATTGTGTTAACGCTAACAGAGTAAATATGAATTCGTCAAATACCTCTGAAGTACGGATTTAAAATAGAAAATGAAGCGCTATCAATAAGCGAAAGGACTGTCGTGCATGTATTCTGCTCTTGGTGATAATATTGTTAAATCTTGTTAAATGTAACGGAACAACGCATTCCGCTAGTAGAGTTGATATACGTGAAGAGCGTGTATGCGGTGACTACCTCAGACACCCCGCTGGGTTCTGTGGACGACCATCTGTGCTCCGCGCCTTGCTTATTGTACGATACAGTCACGCACGCACGCTACCCCCCCCCCCCCCACACACAGGAGGGAAACAGGCGCTAACGAGAGATACCATTCGAACAATGACAATGACAATGAATATAGTTTTTTGATCAAGTTTTTTTGTTTTTTTGGTTTGATCTTTTTTGGGAGGCAGGGTGCTGTTAGAATTTGTTCGCCGCTGCGCTGCTGTAACTTCAGCTTCTCCGCTGTCTCGGCTGTGAACTCATGACATCCGAACACGGGGGACAGTGCTGTTGAACATGAGCAAGTTCGTTCACTGTGCGTTGCTCCAGTTCGCTCAGATGTGTGAATGAATACCTGACTATAGACAGTGGTGGATATTTGTGTACGAATAGTCTGCGCGCATTAAACGCAACGTGGCTGAATGCTTCCCAGATAAGTTGAGATGGTGTTAATTTGAACAGGTCTGACGGGGAGTAAAGTGTATAGCGCTTTGCAGTCTTGAGGACTGGACACTGCGTTATAAGTGTATAGCGTGTATAAAGTGTATAGCGCTTTGCAGTCTTGAGGACTGGACACTGCGTTATAAGTGTATAGCGTGTATAAAGTGTATAGCGCTTTGCAGTCTTGAGGACTGGACACTGCGTTATAAGTGTATAGCGTGTATAAAGTGTATAGCGCTTTGCAGTCTTGAGGACTGGACACTGCGTTATAAGTGTATAGCGTGTATAAAGTGTATAGCGCTTTGCAGTCTTGAGGACTGGACACTGCGTTATAAGTGTATAGCGTGTATAAAGTGTATAGCGCTTTGCAGTCTTGAGGACTGGACACTGCGTTATAAGTGTATAGCGTGTATAAAGTGTATAGCGCTTTGCAGTCTTGAGGACTGGACACTGCGTTATAAGTGTATAGCGTGTATAAAGTGTATAGCGCTTTGCAGTCTTGAGGACTGGACACTGCGTTATAAGTGTATAGCGTGTATAAAGTGTATAGCGCTTTGCAGTCTTGAGGACTGGACACTGCGTTATAAGTGTATAGCGTGTATAAAGTGTATAGCGCTTTGCAGTCTTGAGGACTGGACACTGCGTTATAAGTGTATAGCGTGTATAAAGTGTATAGCGCTTTGCAGTCTTGAGGACTGGACACTGCGTTATAAGTGTATAGCGTGTATAAAGTGTATAGCGCTTTGCAGTCTTGAGGACTGGACACTGCGTTATAAGTGTATAGCGTGTATAAAGTGTATAGCGCTTTGCAGTCTTGAGGACTGGACACTGCGTTATAAGTGTATAGCGTGTATAAAGTGTATAGCGCTTTGCAGTCTTGAGGACTGGACACTGCGTTATAAGTGTATAGCGTGTATAAAGTGTATAGCGCTTTGCAGTCTTGAGGACTGGACACTGCGTTATAAGTGTATAGCGTGTATAAAGTGTATAGCGCTTTGCAGTCTTGAGGACTGGACACTGCGTTATATAAAAACTTACCTTTTTCTTTGAAGCCCAAATGTGGTTGTACGCGAATAGTTTAAAAACTACACGCATATGGTTTTATTACAAATACATACTCTTGTTTAAGGTGTCCTAAAACAGGCGACTAGGCAATGACACAACCTTTCGTTTCCAAATTGAGCAACATAAAAAAACAGACTTGCAATAATATAAGCATCCGTTTCCTGTCTACCACGAAATATCGTGTGCTTATAGTCGCACATATAGGAGACGAGATCGCAGGATCGAATTTTCCCCACGAAACACCTTACGATCACGATCGCCGTCAAAGCAGAACTTATTGCTTCTTTACTTGGAAGACCTGAATACAACTCTCAATAAGAACGTAAGGTAGTCATGTGAACAGGCATTTATAGTGTATTGCAAATAAAAACTATGCTACTTTCAGAATAGAACAAGCGTTCACACACTGAAAAACATAGTGATGGTATAACATATTATCATTAGACACACATATCAAATTGTGCCTTTGCACATAGCCAGAAACAGTAATTGTACGAGACGGTGGCGAATACTTTTTATTACTATTTATTTACTATTTGTTTACTATTTATTTACTATTGCGCCACCACCCAGCACGATTACTGCGGCATGCGTGTAGCAAGGTACCATTTCATATTTATTTAACACGCATAATAATTGCATTTAGGCAACCCAAACTATACGTTCTCTATCGTTGCAGTCGGTTGTCAGGGTAATTAACAAAATTCAATTTAAATGTAATTACGTCACAAATCAGTTTCGGCAATAATTCGGCTGTTTTGCACAGAGCGTATTATACGTGCGTGTAATAAATACAGTATTATACGTGCGTGTAATAAATACAGTAAATAAAAATATATGACGCATCGTAATAATTCGAAAAATTGCCAAAAGCATGGATCTCCGCAGTTGTAGATTCATCTCGATATAAACTGCATGCCATTATATAAACCTTCTATCGCCGTCTGCCTATATCGATGGTGATCCGCCAGAAAGCCCACACAGACAATCACGAGAAGGCTAATTAAGCTGCTGATGACGATGTCGGTCACCTTCCCGTCTCGTCGAACGGAGGTGGCGGGTCCAATTATAATCCGTATGACAATACGGCGGAGCGTCAAATGTCGGCTCACTGGCAACTAGAACTGACTGGATTGACGCAAAATGCAACAAGAGGCTTCTTCTTTTTGACAATGTTTAGTATAGATAAAACACACGTGCACGAACGTACACGCGCGCGCACACACACGCACGCACGCACGCATGCTTAAACAGGCATGTTGGAACACACGCACAGAAGCAAATACGCGTGCACACACACACACACACACACACACACACACACACACACACACACACACACACACACACACACACACACACACACACACACACACACACACACACACACACACACACACACACACACACACACACGCACGCACACCGTACATTTAGACTAATCTATTCTTAACCTCTGGGTTGGGTCACGACCCAATTTTGGGTCGCGAAGTAATTTTAAGTTGGTCGCCAAGAATCTTCGTTGACTTTCGGAAATTCCCTGTTATTGACCCGCTTGCACGAGAGACGAATAATATATGTTACAAGTCGTATGAATTTAAACCAATGCGTAATATGATTTCTCATCTTGTATGCATTGAAAAGTTAACCGTTTAAAGGCATGGGTCAACATGCGAATCCCGCAACCAGAATTTAGATCGCCGCCAATAAATTATAAGAACTACTGATTTAGACCTTGTATCGTCCAACAAATGCACCCTCTGCTATTATAAGGCACGCGACATATATTCTTTTGACATATCTATGATAAAGCATCGGTGCACCCAGAGTCTTCATGTCTTGCCTCTCTCATTGGCCCCACCAAGATCAATCAATAACGTCCACTAGAGCGGAAGTAGATCGTCCAACGCATTCGTGGATACTTTGACAGGCCGATATCATCAAACTTCGTGATTTTACCCTTTCAGTTGGTAATCAACAATATTATAATATGTGAGTAGTTTAATTAATACGCGTAATTGGCGTCACAAAACAGTGCGTACTTTTGTTTTTATCATCGAAATAGATGATTTGGTTCTTTTTATCTTGTAATTTGCGATAGTGTGATTAGCATTTAATTACATTATACAGAGCTAGGCAATTCTTAGCTAGGCAATTTTGAACGGATTCAGTAGTTTTTTCGACGATTTCAACGAATGATGAATTTGCACAAAGGAGTTAGCATGTCGTAGTTGGCATTTTATATATATTCAACCTTTTAGAAATCAGTCTGAAACGAGACGAGTGAAAAACTCGACATGAGAGAGGACCTTTAAGTGCCTGATATAAACTCGAAGTGAGAGGGGTCCCTTAAGTGACTGATCGGTCAATCTGTCTTCTTGCTTCTGAATAAACTAGACTTTTCAATAGGCGTTGATACATGTGACCCGCCTTCCAGAAAACATCGCTTTGGTATATTTTGAATTTCAGCGATATGATGAAAATAGTACCGAAATACATTTTGGAATCCCAAAATAGTGCATACAACCCGCCTGACGCAGTGACGTCTTTGTCGCGCGATATTCAGCGTTGCCACGCACTATGCGCGTGCGCGACCTTTATAGAATGCGTCGGATTTATGATCGGAAAGTAGGCGAAAACTGTGATAATTTTCCGCTTCGATTAACCTACGTCCCATTGACTTCCGGTGTGGCGCCTCGTTCTCAGCTAGCGATGACGTCTTACGCCCTTCAGTCGCAGAAATGTGACAGCCAATAGCAGTCGTCAGTTACGTGGTCGTTATTGTCCACACGTCAACACTTCGTCGTCTCGTTCATGTTGTACGAATGCCGAACGTTTCAGTTATAGTGATTTGGTTCTCTGCAAAAACAGTTTTCCTTAAAGCGACCATGTCTAGTCCATTACAAGAAATCATCCTCTCACGCCAGCTGTTGGTAATTATTAGCAGGAAGTTCGCTAAATCAGTTATACTTCGTCCCACTTGCGGTTTTCATTTCCCAATTCCAGGAACTTTGGGTTTGCCCCGTCTGTCCAATATTGCAATACTTATTATATATATTTTGTATGCAATGTAACAGTTCCTTGAGCGCGGCATTCACAGCGTGAACACTGGGCTTATTAAAAGGTGGCATGATAGTCGATCAAAGATATTTCAGGATAATTCTTTCATTATTACTTTTACAAACTTATAAACGAGCATGCAAAATAATTTGATTTCACATATTGATGGTATTTTGGCAACTCAACTCCATTTATTTCTCCCAAGGAAAGCCACTTGCACATACGTACTATTGAATATTATTAACAATGATTTTTCTCGAGCATTTTTTTCATACAGTCATGTGATCATCTATATATGCAAGTCAATAGCAGGTCGTTCATCACAATATGCCGTTTTTGGAACGTTCCTTGTTGAATTTTCCGCATGGTCCGGGAAAAACCGCCACCGTCGCCAAGTGGGAAAACATGGTGACGTGTTGACAGAGTTGAGCGGTAGAGTTATGGATTCCTTGTCAAAGTAGACCTGACGGATTCATTGAAGCCTGATATGACAACGTTCAGGTGACGCTCAGAGTATGAATTCGTGCGTTCGTGCGTGTAATGTGTGTGTGTGTGTGTGTGTGTGTGTGTGTATGTGTGTGTGTGGGTGTGTGTTTGTGTGGGTGGGTGAGTGTGTGTGCCCGCGCGCATGTGAGTGTGTGTGTGTATGTGTGTGTGTGTGTGCGTGTTTGTTTGTGCGCGCGCGTATATTTGTTTGTTTGTGCGTGTGTTTGTGTGTTTGTACGAATGTGTGTGCGTGTGTGTATGTTTGTTTGTGCGTGTGTTTGTGTGTTTGTGCATGTGTGTGTGCGCGCGTGTGTGCATGCATGTACGTGCGTGTGTGCGCGCGCCCGCGTGTACGTGCATGCTCGTGCGTGTGCGTGTGGGGATGCGGTCGTGCATGAGTAAATGAATGAATGACTTTCTGCTGTTTATCCGTGGCAGTCCGTGGCAGCTGCCCTCTGGAATTTCTCCCGGGGGGGGGCAGACATATGGTTCTGCCTCCCCAATAAATGTGAGTGTGAATGTTTGTTTTTGTGGCGAGCGTCAATGGCGGGTGAAAATCTACATTTTATGAGACGACTAATGTGTATTTTTGCCGACTGTGAAAGGTGTATACAATTGGAGGACAGACATTTGTTTTTTGCCTCCTCCCAGTAATAGACGGCGCGACGTAAAATTAGTTACAGCAGCGCTGCGGCAAAAAATTCCAACAGCACTCCCCCCGTCTTCCGATGTCACAGTCGAGCCAACCGACACAGCCAATAGGTGAAGGAATATGTGAAAATATGCGGCGGCGCGGCGGTGAAAATGTTTCGGTGGTGCTGAAGCTCCGTTAGCCCCTCCAATATGAATTTCGCTTGTTGTTGGGTCTACGCTCACTGTAGGGCATAACTCAGAAACGGTCGTCGACAAACGGATATCATCGATTATTCACAGCAGTCTCAACATGTCTTTATGGTAATCATTAGCAGGAAGTTCGCTAAATCAGCTTTGTTTCGTTCCGATTTGGTCAGTTGGAACGAAAGTGTGGCAATAGGCAGTGAGTGCCTGTAGTGGTTCTTTGCGAACTGAATGTTTTGTTTACACATGTATCACTTTGACACACAACATTTCAGTTGCGAACACTCTCTCGGGCATGCTAAACACAATTTGGCGGGCACCGTAGGTTCATCATAGTTAGTATAGTAGTTGGCATTGTACGAATAAGACAAGGAAGAGACAGCCTCGGTTTAATACTTGAATCACCACCCGTCTAATTGCAATCAGAACCTGCAGATCTTCAGCACACAACTCTTGGATGGTGGGGACGGTCGGTGACAGACCCCAAATAGTATTCACTGGTTCAGTTAGCACACGTTGCTAAACGACTGACGTTGATTTGACGTCCAGACACCGACTATCAGGCGGTCAAGTTGGCTGTATAATTATCAAGGTTACGCCAGGCAGGACTATAGTGTATTGTGCTCACGCCTGTCACATTTGGCTGGGACAGTTATGTTATGTCGTATGATTGTGACTATTATTATTGTTAATTATTATTAGTGGTGGTGAAATTAATATATTTAGTATTATTCGTTTAATATGGACAACCGATTTACATTATGTTGTCGGTATATCACGTACTACCCATTTAATATGTACACACAAACACGAACATTTAGCTACGATGTTTCGGAATAAATTGACACATCACGTGAATATACAACAACAATTTCAACATTATAAATAATTCAGAACGTAAGTCGGCAGAAAGCGTTGCAAACTTTGCACCATGTTGACTAGTTATCACAAAACTGAAAACATATCACCTTTAGAAGCATCCGTAATTTGTGGTGCGATGATTCATTTATCAGAGAGTGCAGTAGTAATCAACATGAGTTGCGAAACTAAAATATCCCGCCGAGTTGTTTGATGAGAAAAGAGCACGACAGTTGTTGGAGATGTCAAATCAGTAGTGGAGAAAAGCATTAAATGAGACGCATTCTGATTCGGCATCACGTGATTTAATGTGACACCCCTTATTGCGGTGTCGCCGCCTCACATCGTAGAACATCAAACGCTCAGTCGGGAGAATCCGGGTTTGAATCGTGCTGCCGTTTCGGAGCTTGATCGGTTTCATTCGCACCAGTTCGCTCCATGTCACACGTCTGTACACACGAGCATCTGGATATAGACGGCGGTGGGAAATATATTATGTGAACGAACAGTCTTTGGTCAGTGTTTGTAACTTGACTGAATCTTCTCACATAAGACAAGCTGGTGTTCGAATGAATAGTCCAAAAGGACTGCATGCATTGGATACTGCGCCGTTTAAAAATTTACCTTTTATAAGACAGTTTTAATACAGAGCGTCGCCGTCAGACATCCGCTGCCGGGAGTGAAGAGTAAAGTGCAGCGAGCAGACGAAAGGACTGGACACCGCGCTGTGTAAGAACTTACCTTTTTCAAAAAGGCTTTGCTCTTTCAAGAATGTCTTCATTATTTTTCATTTATGTCTATGCTATTCTGCGTATTCGTCTAAATTTTTCGTTTTCGCTGCT
>OZ023218.1:34202289-34245209 GCA_963995525.1 Escarpia spicata
ACTTACCTTTTTTTCCCAAAAAGGCTTTTGCTCTTTTCAAGAATGTCCTACATTATTTTTCATTTATGTCTATGCTATTCTGCGTATTCGTCAAAATTTTTCGTTTTCGCTGCTTCCGTGGTCTTTTCTGATATCTTAGACATTTGTCCATGGTTCACACCAGTGTATAAGAATACGGTCTCTCTCTGTTCTCAATATCTTCTTACCCCTATCCCTCTCTTTCCCCTCTTTCTCTCTCTCGCTCTCTCTCTCTCTCTCTCTCTCTCTCTCTTCTCTCTCCTCTCTCTCTCTCTCTCTCTCTCTCTCTCTCTCTCTCTCTCTCCTCTCTCTCTCTTCTCTCTCTCTCTCTCTCTCTCTCTCTCTTCTCCTCCTCTCTCTCTCCTCTCTCTCTCTCTCTCTCTCTCTCTCTCTCTCTCTCTCTCTCTCTCTCTCTCTCTCTCTCTCTCTCTCTCTCTCTCTCCTCTCTCTCTCTCTCTCTCTCTCTCTCTCTCTCTCTCTCTCTCTCTCTCTCTCTCTCTCTCTCTCTCTCTCTCTCTCTCTCTCTCTCTCTCTCTCTCTCTCTCTCTCTCTCTCTCTCTCTCTTCTCTCTTCTCTCTCTCTCTCTCTCTCTCTCTCTCTCTCTCTCTCTCTCTCTCTCTCTCTCTCTCTCTCTCTCTCTCACTCTCTCTCTATCTCTCTCGCCTCTCTCTCTCTCTCTCTCTCTCTCTCTCTCTCTCTCTCTCTCTCTCTCTCTCTCTCTCTCTCTCTCTCTCTCTCTCACACACACACACACACACACACACACACACACACACACACACACACACACACACACACACACACACACACACACACACAAACACGCGCGCGCATATTATTACAGATTACTCGCCGTAAAAATAGACCGACAGTTCAGGAAATGTCGTCAACTGTGTCCCGGGTGCGATCGCGTCCTGGTGTACCACAAGTAGTTCACTTAACACGAACATAAACAGTTGTTTGTGTGTATTCCGGTGATGGCGCCGGATATAACACTCACTGGGTGAATCACACTGACAGGGAGTGCAATTGTATCAACTGCACGTCAATGACGTATGCACCAGAGGCTTTAGACATTTCCGTCGCTGTGGGGGTTGGGTGATAGGGGAGAGCGCGGGCGGGTAGAACAGATGTATAACTCGCTGGTGTCACTTTCCCGCGTTTCCCCAGAGGCCCCACGAGGGGTGAGACACTACCTAGACATGACGGAGGTTGTACACCTCCCCCATTCCGGCCATCTCTCCTTATCGTTTAGTTTTTGTTACGAGTGACAACCTATCCCCGTCCCGTCACCCATTTGTGTGTGAGTGAAAGAATAAATGAATGAATGAATGGACGGATGAATGAATTCGTGAATGAGTGAGTGAGTAAATGAATGAATGAACGAATGAATGAACGAGTGAACGAACGAGTGAGTGAGCGAGCGTATGAGCGAATGAATGAATGAATGTTATTTGGTCAGTACGTACATTTTCATACAAGTAGTCACTATCGAAGAGAATTAACATAACATATAAAACACACACACACACACACACACACACACACACACACACACACACACACACACACACACACACACACACACACACACACACACACACACACACACACACACACACACACACACACACACACACACACACACACACACACACACACACACACACACACACACACACACACACACACACACACACACACACACACACACACACACACACACACACACACACACACACACACACACACACACACACACACACACACACACACACACACACACACACACACACACACACACACACACACACACACACACACACACACACACACACAAACATAGTCAACGTCGCTTCTGTACTACATGTGGGGAAACTGCGAGAGTCCACATCCATGAAACACTATTGTGAATAGCGTTTATATAAACAAATCAAACCAATTAAAAGCACATTTAAATAAAGGCATAACATGAAACGTTGAAGTAAAAACACTGGTGGTGCTATGTGACTCCATTGTCTATAATTCAAAGCAGCTTTCTACATTACGCATTTTTGTTGTAAATGCGTGATGACATCAACAGACGTGTTTCGACAAATACAACGTCATATACGATTGCGTAAGATTCAGTATGTTTTGCGTATGAAGACGCATTGTGTAATATAGACAATCGTCACGATTCCCCGTGTAGCAAATTCCAGGAAATGTAGCATGAACCTGTTGGGAAAACGAACGAAGGTGCAGGCTTTATGAATAGAACACTAACGTAACGATGCTTCCCTGTAGCGCCGCGGTGAACTGTAGTGATTAATCCTGTTCCTCGCAGATTACGGAGACAGCCTGCTACATTCATTGGAAATAAGATGATCCTAAAACTGTAGGCGATGGTTTTTCGTCTCTCACATCTTTAATTTAACCTCTGCTGGAGCCAATCCTAGAAACTACTCACCCCGTTTCTATAAGATAACTGTGTTGTCAGACTAACAGCCAGACTGCTTCTCTCAACTGGGTTGTGTACGTGTATACGTGACTGCGAAACAGCGAACGGAATAACGGGCTCCTTGTTCAACATTTTATCTAGCTGTTATTTTGACGACTAGTTTCACGACATCGCACGGTGAGAAAAATTACGTTTTCTGTGATTATCTGAAATTACTACAGTCTAGTTTTATGGAGTCGCGGCTTGTTTGGTTCTGCAATAAGGAGACTAATGAAACTTGTTTTCTTGGAGGACGGCGGCATAGTGCCAGAGCGTCGGATTTTCAATCGAGACATTCCGCCTTTGAAATTCATGCTGCCGTTTCGAACCTTGGGCAAGTTCGTTCATACCATGTTGCGTCAATTCAGCTATACGAATGAGTACCTGGCTATAGACAGTGGTGAATATTTATATACGAATAATCTTCGCGCAGTAGTTGCAGCGAGGCTGAATACTTCCCAGAAAAATCGAGTTTGTGTTCTAGTGAAAAGGCGTGCCAGTGAGCGAATGGTAAAGCGTTCTGAGCAGTCACGGATAGGATATCGCGCAATTTAAGAACTTACCTTTTGTTTTCAATTGATATGCATTTCACGCAAAACAATACAAGTGATAGATTAGGAACACATGCATTCAGCAAAGCAAATGCTCAAGGAATCCAATACAGCAGGTGTCAAACCTGTCAGTTTCTAAATGTGAATTCGACAATTAATAGTCGTATTTTTCTCGATTGTGTTTCATTAATACATAAACATATTAAAGTCGAATTGATAAGCATGCGCGTCGACACGGTGGTGACGCCGAATATGCTGTAATCATCAACAGCAGCTGCAGGAATGAACGTCATTTATCAATTTATCACATTTCTGAATAATCACATTGATACGAAGGTCTCGTATCAACATCGCTGTTTCTTTCAAATTATTATGTTTGCTCCAAGTAGAAGCCGTTGCACACTGTGTGTGTGTGTGTGTGTGTGTGTGTGTGTGTGTGTGTGTACGTGTGTGTGTGTGTGTGTACGTGTGTGTACGTGTGTGTACGTGTGTGTACGTGTGTATTTGTGTTTGTCTGTGCGTGCGTGCGTGCGTGTATGAGGCATCCCAATACAGTGTACCTGGTTCATTGCGAATGTTAACGTAAATTTCATCGTTTATTTATTTATTTATTTACATTGACACAACGTAAACAAAACTACGGAGATTACATGTAGGTAAAAGGTTGATGCATATTACGTTGAATCACTGTTTCTGGCATACGTCACACACTTACCATGCATGCAATGTGTGTACATCCCGAATACGTTCGTTTTATTGGAGATTAATGCAGATCCAAGGGCATACGTAAAAGGAATGCACAGCGGTGTGTTTTATTTTAGCATTCGTGTGATTATGTGGACCATAAACATCACACATTATAGCAGCATTTATGTGTGTAGGCGCGCACATAAAAACATACGCATACTAAAGCACAGATCGACACAGTATCAGTTTGATGAACTAGGCACACTTCAGTATCCGTAAGATTGCTCCAACGCATATCCCAGTTACGAACATTTGTGCGTAATGGCGTCTTCTGGTTACTTTCCACCTCTGTGAAGGTAACATGTTTCATCTCAGAGTCACGCACTGACTCGCGATATTTGCGGCCGCCCCATCTGCTAATGTCTGGTTTGTAAAGGAACACCGTGTCGTAGCCTACAGGTATGTGATCAGTGTTTACGAAGAATGTGTGGTTCGCTCTAGCTTGGCCACATCGTGTGCGTTACGCCGTGAACACACGACACACACGTTGCCAACAACCATCTGTCGGGAACGTTCAAAGATAGCGTTGCATTTCAGCAAGTAACTGTTGTTCGTCAGCTCATTTTAAAACTAAGTTGATTGATTTGTTACGTGGCGATAATTAGTAGCAGAAAGTTCGCTGAATTGGTTGTATTGATGCGGAAAACAAACCGACAGCGTCGACCATCAAAGGGCTTTGCGGTTAACCCAACCGGCGGTAACTAATATTGCCATTAGAGTTGTTCATAATCTGATGTTTTACTCAAAATTTGAATATTTCGCGAATACTTCAAATTGCGAACAAATTAAGGGCTTACTTAACGAAACTTAGCGGGAAATATAGTTTCTGGTGTATAAACAATTAATAAAAGTGGAATAGAACGTAGAGTAGTAAGTGTAGAGAAAACACGAGAAGAGGAATCGGAGGTATTCTCCACTGGCACTGGCACTGAAATAGCCTTAGAAAGAACAGGCGGAATTGAGTTAAATAATGCATCAATGTCTGACCATATGAGCCAAGTATCTACCACGTAACAGAAGTGCACTCGGTCATCGTTGTTTGCGTAACAATGCACGAAATTAGCCCGCAATTCACCGGCCGGCCAACGAAACACGTGTGTACGCCCAATTTGACGTCGCTCATGAAATGCAACCTGATTGATGGAGAGCCAGAAGCCTCATTGATTGGTTGCCGGAAGGGTCGCGGTGAGGAATGTTTTCCCCTCTCATAAGGCGGTCTTAAACAAGATTTAAAAAGATTGCCATCCAGAAAATTAACTCTAGATGGCAGGTGGACAAGGAAGCCTCTTGGCTTATCGAGAGTCCAATCCTTTTAACTACGTGTATCCCGCCCTTCTGAGGTACTTGTCAATTTTATTTTAAAACATATTCACGATACTAGCACCCACACAATCAGCAGATGATCTGTTCCATTCATTTACAGTCCTTTGTGAAAATGATAACTTTCTTGTGTCTAATCTGCATTGCACCTTTACCAAGTCCTATGTCCGCCAGTCCTTCTATATTTGTTAACTGAGAAAAAATATCTCTATCAATATTTTCATAACCATTCAATATTTTAAACACTTCTATCTGATCCCCTCTCAATCTCCTGGTATGTAGTGTTGTTAAACCACATACTTTTAGGCGTATTTCGTAACTAAGATCCCTCAGTTTTGGTATTATTTTAGTCGCACTCCTTTGTACACTTTCTAGCATATATATATATATCCTTCTTGCGATGTGGCCTCCACGCTGGTATACAATATTCTAAATTGTATTATTTTGAACAGTGGTATTATTAGTTTTTTCCTTATACGCTATGTTTCGCCTAATTAATCCAAGGATTTGATTTCCCTTTGAAGTTGCAATTCCGCACTACTCTAAAACCTTCATATCAGCACTAATGGTTAACCAAAATCCGTTTCGTTTACAATAATACTTAGTACAGTACACCCCATTGTATATTGTAAATCGTCGTTCCCGTGTCGTGTGTGGAGCATTTACATTTCCCAAAATTGAACATTTGCCATCTTTCAGGCCATTTCATCATCTTGTAAATGCTGTCTCTCTCAATAACGTTTAATCCTTTGAAACACTTCTTACCATCCGCAAATTTCAACACTTTGCTTGTTATATCATCGTCCAAATAATTTATATATATTAAGAATAATATAGGTCCCAGTACTGATTCCTGTGGTACCCCACTCAAAACTGATTTCCAGTTTGAAGTCTCCCCATCAACAGCTACCCGTTGTCTTCTGTCAATCAGCCATTTCCTATGCCATCGGCCTTTAGTTTCAGCTTTCAGCAGTAATCTTTGATGTGGCATTTTGTTAAAAACGTTCTGAAAATCTAAGAAGATAATATCTACTGGCGATCCCCCGTCTACCCACTTAGTGATGTCTTAAAAAACCCAGAACATTTGTTAAGCATGATCTTGCTTTTAGAAAGCCGCATTAAGATGGGCATATCAAGTTATGTTTAACAAGAAAATCCATCACGTGACCTTTAATTAGTATTTCTAATAATTTGGAAATCACTGATGTTAAACTCACTGGTCTGTGGTTCTCTGACTTGTTTCTCGAACCTTTTATTAAATAACGTATAATGTTTGCTTCTTTTCGTTCCAAAGGAACCACTCCTCGTTTAATGACAAGTTGAAACCTGTTGCAAGCGGTACGCTAATTTGTTCTACAATTTCCAATAGTAGTTTGGGTGGAATCCCACCCATTCCAGGTGATTTAGTATTCTTCATAGCCCTTATTTTCTTAGCTATCATTTCCGGAGTTACAATTAACTGTCCTAAATAGTCTGATTCTGCCCCCTTGAACTTAGCCTTTGGTACTGGCAGTGAACTAATATCTTCCCTGGTAAACACCGAACTAAAGTTCTCCTTCAGGTCTTCTGATATTATATTTCCAGCACTATCTTCCAGAGGACCGACCTAATACTGAAATTCCTGTTTATTCGGAACACATGCATAAAACTATTGCTGTAATGTTTTATATCACAAGTAAAAAATTTTCCATAGCGTCTCTTTGAATTTCTAATTTCAATTATAGCTTGGTTAAGTGCTTCTTTATAAATGTTGTAGTCTTCATCATTTCCAGTGCGTCTATACGACTTCCACATCATTTGCTTGTACTTAATTTTTCTAATGGCTTCTTTCAAATACGTGTTTCTCTCTGGATAGTTTCCCTTATTTTTCAGTCTATTTTTATTAAATATTTCCTCATGTCCTATTTGTCCATGGTTAAAATACCTCATAATAATACAGTCCCGTTTGCTTACTCCCCTTATAGCGTTTTATATTTTTTCTTCTATGCTTATGTTTGGACTTCGATAAACTAAGCCATCCATTAACGTCGAGTTTCCTGTAACTATGTTACACCAAGCAGCTTCTTCGCAATCTGATTCTCTTTCTAATTTTATTTAATAAAACTTGATAAATATTTAATATACAAAATAACTCCACCTCCCCTTCTTCCTATTCCATCTTTCCTAACCATTACATAACCTGTCAGTCCCAATTCGGCATTTGACATATCGATGGCCCACGATTCAGTTACACCTATTTTGTGAGGGTCAATATCTTCTACCATAATGTTTAGTTCACTTTTGTTTACTATGCTCCTTGCATTTAAACAAACTAATTTATATTAAGCTTCAAAACAGTTGTCCAGACTGTTCTTTGTTGATTTATTTGCGTTCTCTTTATCTATGCCTCCAATTTCAGGCTTCTTTATGAATCCGCCCTGCGCATCTAGTATAAATAAATGCAACCTGTCCCATTATCACCATGTCGCAGTAGGTTCTCTGAAAAAATGCTGCCCCCTTTCCTTTTAGATGGAGGCCATCTCTCATGTACATATCTTCCCTCCCAACAAAGTATCCCCATAAATATATTAATTCCACCCCCTCTTCTTTACACATCTGCTCAACTAGTGCATTGATTGCCATCCTCTTGCAGTTTCTATACGTTTGCCCCCTTCCTCCCATTACTGGTAAAATTCCTGAGATAACAATCTGTTCTACCCTTGTCTGGTTTAACTTCCTGACTAACTGTCTGTATTTCCTGACTATTCCCGTTGTCCCATGTCACTAATGTATTCGAATGGTCCCTCCCTTCCTAGCATCAAATACACCAGAACACAAGCTAAACTATTGGTTGCCGGTAACCAACTATACAGGTCTATATACTTGTCACACGCATTCGTATACGTTCACGCACAACACATGCACGCAGCTTACACAACACACAACAACCTATTGCACACAGTGATGGTAATTGTTCTTCTCATATTAGAAATATCTCTCGTCGGATATCTGTTCAATGATCTTCATTGACGCTGCAAGCGATAACATTAATCGCGACATTTTCTGACATCGTGGCAGGTGTTTGTTTGTATTTGACAAGCAACACAATATCTTGATGTCCTGGAGATGATTGGTAGATTACATTACACTGACAGGCGTTCTTTGTAATGGTGTAACAAGAATTGGAGTCTCGTCTCCATGAACGAGACAGTACAACCGACATTCTCTGTTCTGTGTGCCACTCACAATGATAAACAGCAGTTGGCTTCTGCTGCTGAAATAACGAGAATTGATTTTTACACGCTTAGGAATCAGAGAAATTAATGCAGCAAGCCAAGATATACAATATTCACGCTTATTCATCGACTGCGCTGCCTGATAGCTATCCGGTCGACACATAAAAAACATAACCTGCTGGCGATAATATCATTTTTTAAATATCCATGTAGATGTCGATGTGTCGTTGATCAAAACACGGTGTTGTGTAATGAAAGGTGTTAGTGAG
The DNA here is from genome assembly GCA_963995525.1 of Escarpia spicata. Lineage (NCBI taxonomy): Eukaryota > Metazoa > Annelida > Polychaeta > Sabellida > Siboglinidae > Escarpia > Escarpia spicata. The sequence continues at coordinate 34,210,889 of OZ023218.1, forward strand.
TGTGTGTGTGTGTGTGTGTGTGTGTGTGTGTGTGTGTGTGTGTGTGTGTGTGTGTGTGTGTGTGTGTGTGTGTGTGTGTGTGTGTGAGAGAGAGAGAGAGAGAGAGAGACAGACAGACATACAGACAGACAGACAGACAGACAGACATACAGACACATACATACGGAGAGACAGAAAAACAAAGAAAGAGTGTCTGCGTGCGTGTATGCATGTGCTCTGCGTGTGTGCACATATACGTGGGTGTGGTTGTTTGAGAGAGTTCGTGTTTATGTGTGTGTGTATGTGTATGTGTATGTATGTATGTTTATGTTTGTGTGTGTGTGCGCGCGCGTACGATTGTGCAAGAATGCGCGTGCAATTGTGCGTTTGCGTGCGTTCGTATGTCATCGGTAACGGCTGACTAGGAGTGTACGCAGATTATCAGCGCACCACGCACTATATGATAACACTGCTGTTTCATAGAGATAACATTTATGTACAACACGGCTGATGGCCTAATTCTTCACTTTCGCTCAAACCAAAAAACTTTCTTCACTTTTCCGTGCGAAGAACCCCAATCTGTCAAGCTGGACACAATTAATGACAATTCCCGCTGTATCGATGTTATTGTGCTTTGATGTCGTCGAAATTAAAATATTGTGTCCGCGACTTTATCGGATTCCTTGGTCATCTAAATTACGAGTTTATTGAACCTTACAAATGTACGGCAAGAATGCTTTCAGGCTAGGCTATGCGATGCAATCTGTTTATGTGATAAATAAGCATGACAAATGCGCGTTATATGCGGTGGCATTTAGGTTAATGGTCGAGCGCATCGTTTGGTTTGCCACGTCCAGGGCAACGACAAGGCGCCGTCTTGTAGATTTCAGGATTAACCGAGATCGGTACAACACAATGTGGATCCAATACTGAAAGCGAACAGTTGTTATAACAAGTGACGTCACACCGATGTTGTGATACCTCTAATAGCGTGAAACATGCGGATGTGAGGCGCGCTGGCAGGCTGAATAAAAGTAATACGTGTTGCTGTAGTAGTATGAATGAGTACCTGGTGCAGTAATTGCTGCATGGCTGAATGCTTCCCGTAGAAGTCGACATGTACAATTGTACAGACGAGCCAGAGAGTGAAGTGTCAAATGCTTTGAGCAGTACTAATGGCTGGATACCGGGTTCCTTAATAATAATTGCTTTATTCACAGACTCCATGCAACATACAAGTACATTATCTAAACAGTTACCATGCAAGCACAATTTTGATATAATCAAACCTAAATATGCCAGTCTCGTACGTAACACCAGACGGAAACAATTTCGCCAACACGACACGACGTGATCTTGACGGCCAATTAGTTCAGTAGTCACTGCCGCGTTTCAGTCGATTCGTATCAAGACATTGTATCAAGTGGCATTAAACCACGATTCCCCTGTTGCTTCATTCTGGCGCGCTCAATCGATGAGATTGGTGACAACGCCGTACTCAAAGATACGATTCCGATTGGCAACGCCATCGCTGCGTCGAATAGAGCAACTACCTTAATATCGCCGCCGGAATATTACGACGGCATAATGTCTCCCGTGGAGCTGTTTCCAGACGGAATTTGTATGCGGAAGTAGGGGGTTGGCAATAAAATTATTGTTTTATATCGTCCGTGGCACGTGTAAAAGGATCGGCGCTAACTAACATGGTACGTAGGTTGCCGTTGCGAGAAATTGCATCAAAACATCCCAATAACTGTCGTCCAGAACTTGATCGGATAATTATGAAAAACATCACATTCAGGCAATGATTATCTGGGACCAACACCACTGATTTAGATTTATTTATGGTAAGTCATCATTGGACGGAACTCCCTTCGTATTCGTGTCACAACTGTTTTGCTTCTGTAGTTTTAAAGACGAGCTTCTATATGCAAGATTGAACTATATTGCCGTTCAAATCAAAACACTACATTGCAAGTGGACAAGGATGCTGTTAACTTATCACAATTCCAACATCAATTTTATAAGTGTAACGCTTTTAGATATATACATCAATAGTGCTTTTAAAAATATATTCACCCTCCTAGCTTTCACATGCCCATTTCATCCATTCATTTATATTCCGCTGTACCGTCGCTGACTATATCTGCCCTACCGAAGCGAACCCATTTTTGTGCGATCTTTGATGACGGCAGCAATTCTTGGAACAGTCATGTGATAGGAACGTTGCATCTCAAGCCGGATCATTCATTTTCATTTGGTTCATATCGCTACTGTTTGTCAGTTTTATATTCCCGATAAACACGACTCACGCCACACGTGGATATCTCGTTCCTGTGTATAGCTTATGGCGGTCCGTTTAATTACTTTTTTAGTTGTTGCGACTGATCTTCTAATTTCTCGACAACATCGCACAAATTGAAAGCAATTCACAACCTGTATTTTACACGGTATGCTTACATGATATCGTAGTCGATGTTTAACTAGCAGATGGTAATAATTACGATGCTGGCAGTCAACGGAACTGATTTATGTCACTCGAGTACCGGCCGAATTAACAACGCTAAGTTGAAGTTCGCGCAGCTAACTGGCGCTGGGCGAACGAGCCCCATAAATATCCCACGAAAACACAACGTATGTATAGGCGTACGGTCCATGTATGTGCCGTTTTCCCATTTTCGTTTTCAAATTTCAAAAGGAAAAACTAAAAAACAAACAATGCTCCTTTTTCGTTTTCGATTTTGTCAACGAAAAAGCAAAAGGCGACACATACACGGACTGCGTACAACGGTGGCTTGAATTAATAGTTGCAGTGGAACCAGCGACGAGTTTGTGCGAATAAAACTCTCTCGGGCGAACGCCGAGCTTGACGGCAGTCGTCACGATGTTCCACTGGGTAATTTTCATAAGCCATTTAGATAAGCGAGGCGTTTTATTGGCGTGCTGCGTCATAAAGCGACGATGCTCCGGATAGATGGAGCGCTACCGCGGTGTGGTCATGAGGACTGGAGATAAACGTTGTCCGTTTCTGTTTCCAGTCGAAGCCGCAGCGCCGCATTGTCCCGGATAACGTCGCCATGAACGTGTCAGCCTTACCGCCGTTTGTGGCCGGAATGGTCAACGGTACGGCCGTCGGAACAGGCCGGCCAGAGGAGACGGAAACAGTGAACATGCTCGGGGAACACAGTTTGCAATGCCTCGCATACGATTTCTTCATCGAAGCCGTGCTGATGGGCGCGTTGTGTCTTCTCGGTTTCGCCGGGAATACCCTATCGATGTTATGTCTGTGGCGAGACAGATCTAAGTCGGCGACACCGTTCCTTTTGGTTTCCCTGGAACTGGCGGATACTCTCTTCCTGATCACTGTGCTTGTGCTACGGGTGCTCCCGTCCGTGCAGACCTACACAGGCCAACTGGGCGGTTTGGTGCCTGCTTTCCCCTACTTCGGCAGGTACGGCTGGCCGTGCGCGCTCACGGTCGAGACGGCAACCATCTACCTAACGATACTCGTCACACTGAACCGTTACGTAGCCGTGTGTCGGCCTTACGAGACGTCCAAGTTCTGCTCCCTTGCCGACGCTAAGCGCCACGTTGTGTTGGTGTGCGCATTCGCCATTCTCTACAACCTTCCGCGGTTCTTCGAATACGAATTCGCGCCGATCGAAGACGCCAACAACAACGTGACGGGTCGAGGCGTCGTGCTGTCGAGCCTCGGCATTAATCGCACCTACCAGATCGTCTACGGGAACGTCCTCTATTGCCTCGTCTTCTTTCTCGGCCCCTTCGTCGCGTTGGTCTTCCTCAACAGCGAGTTGATCGCCGCGTTGCGCGAGACGAAACGCAAGCGTATGAAGGTACTCAACATGGACTCCTCGTCTTCGCGTTCCGAGGACGACATCACGCTTATGTTGATCGTCGTCGTCGTCGTCTTCGTTGTGTGCCAGACACCGGCGTCAACAACGCAGGTGCTGTTGTCGTTCCTCAGCTCCAGCATGCGTGGCTGTCCGAGCACCTTCTTCTACTACGAGCGCATCAGCGACCTGCTCGTCGTCGTGAACTCGTCCATCAACTTCATCATCTACTGCTTCTGCAGTCGGCGGTTCCGCCAGATCCTCTCCGATCTCATGTGTCGCCGCAAGGAGGCGCCTCTCGAGACGATGGACAGGAGCGAGATGAGTTGTCGCCAATACCGGCCGAACCGTAAGGACACTAACGGCGTGACTCGGCTAACGCAGGTATGACGGAGTCATATATGATACAGCAATATCGGCACAAGGACACTAACGGTGTGACGCGGCTGTCGCAGGTATAACGATTATGTTATTGTAATACCGGCATAACCATAAAGACACTAACTGCGTAATATGACTATCGCAGGTAAGCCTACAACATATGATACTGCAATACCGGCATAAGGATACTAAAGGCATGACGCAGTTGTCGCAGGTATGACAGGACCTAGTATGTCACTCCAGTACAGGCCCAACCACGAGGACACTAACTGTTGTCGCAGGTATAACGGAGTCATACATGTTACTGCAATACCGGCATAAGAACGCCAACGATGTGGCTCGATTGTTGCAGGTAAAACGGAGTTATACATGCCAGTGAAATACCGGCACAAGGATACTAATGGCGTGACGCGGTTGTCGCAGGTATAACAGGACCTGGTATGTCACTCCAATACTTGCACAAGGACACTAATGCCGTGACACATGTGTCGACATATATAGCTAGATGGTGTTTGTAACGAGTTGAGTCCAAATGAGAAATACGACTAGACACAATTAGTACAACACAGTCGTGTTCCCGTCCCTGTGAACGAGCACCTTTCACGGTGTCATGCCCCAAAAGGGAACCGGACCGAGTGATGCTCTTAAAGACACACACGTTGTTTAGACTATGCTATTGTGTCGACAAAGTCAACGCGTATGATGCGGAGGACCGGAAGATTTATGGTATTAATTTCAGTTGGTTGTATATTACGGCAAACTTGCGAATGATCAAACCTGTTAGCAGCAACGACGAGCATCGCCCTCTATTATCGCTCAGCATTGTTGAACTGCGATCTTGTTAACGTCCACAGCCCAAAGTATACCATAAATTGATGTTAAGCAGCTTAAAGATGCATTCTGTTCTAATATAAACGTCCATTCGTAAAAGTTTTTAAGAATGTATATATACACACCATGAACAATATTGACTTATTTGATCGTACGTTCTACCATTTCCGTCACTTTAGAATTTGATAGGTCAATCGATAAATCACGCTGTTTACCAAAAAATACATGTCGCCATGTCCAACAAGCGGAAAAATAATCGTATGGCACGTGAATATATATATGTTCCGTCTTTTGTGCCGTGTTGCCGTAAACTTGCAAATTATATGAAACAACGTTTATATTGAGTTCATGAAAGTGATATATAATGTACGGGACTTGTTGATTCACTGGACATTTGTATTTAAAAGATGGTCGATCTCAGAATGCATCTTTAAAGTATTCGCACGCTGCACATTTCAATATCAGCGAACCATAACTCGCCAAAAACCGAGGAGAGAGTGTGGAACTGTACAAGTGGACAAATATACATAATAATATGTATATATAAAATATATGTATGTAGACACACGTATCAATTTAATTGTACAATGTTTTATTACCCAATAATAATGTGGTAATTCTGACAGACTTGTGTTTCCTCGTGTTGCCCTCTATAAATCCCTGGTCAAAGCACTATGACATGTTTGTACATTGCGTGTAAAAAGTGCAGTCCTTGTCTCCCGGAAATCCACATCGTTGTCTATGAAATGGCACGGAATGTCAACCTTATGAAACTAATCATAGGTATGTGTTTTAATATATATATATATATATATAGAGATATATATATATATATATAAATTACTCCCTTCTTGTCATTGATGAGGAACTATCATATTATACTTCTAATTTTTATGGCTAAATAAAGTACTCATGTACGACTGGTTTCAACCTCTACTCCTTCTTAATGGTTAGTGTAGTCAAGCTACCACTAGTGACTTGTGAGGATAACTTTACATGATTATTAATGATGATGTAACGCCAGCCGCTATGGCCCAGTTTTAGGAAAACAAATAACTTGTTATTTTGTTGATTTAAAACAAGTGTATAAATCAAGACAGCGCCATGCCGGAGTTCTCACGTATAAATGGTTGTATTAACAGAGTTTGAAACCAGGCATCAGATAAATCATAATCTTCGGACATGCCAGCGGCGATGGATATTAAAAGTGACCTTTCCAAAGCTAATCGGCAAACATGTAGGCATTATTAAAACAAGTGTATAAATCAAGACAGCGCCATGCCGGAGTTCTCACGTATAAATGGTTGTATTAACAGAGTTTGAAACCAGGCATCAGATAAATCATAATCTTCGGACATGCCAGCGGCGATGGATATTAAAAGTGACCTTTCCAAAGGTAATCGGCAAACATGTAGGCATTATTGATATTATCAACTCGTGACAACAATTCACAAAAAATAGCTACTTAGGCGTCGCTTATCACTCTGGTTTGACACGAATAATGTGCGAGCAGCAGGTTTTTGTGACACACGCCCTAAGATTTGGCCTATTTTACGACGTTGTCAACTCATCCAACATTACACTGCGTTACATAACGTGGCAGACGTCTCGTAATAACACTAGATCTGGTCGCGTGCTTGTCAATTGCAAATACTGGCGCCACCGTTACTAATAAATGTGTCAAGCATGCCAATTCATGAACCTAAATGTATTGTTTTGGTTGGCCTGGAGTGCAATTCATTGACACTAGTTGCACACCGACTCAAATGCACTTTGAAAACGCGTCAACAACGATATTACAGGAGGATAGTTTCAGCTTTAACTGTAACAATTGGCTAACACGGACCACCGCTTATGGGTAATATGCGTATATTTGCTTTTTAGGTGTACTTGTGTTTGGGTAGCAAAGCTTAAATGTGCTGTTTCCCTGTCTCTAGTCATCGCTAAACATGCTTTGTAATTTTGTTTTAACTGCACTTTACTTTTGTATGCATGCATATAAATATTGTGACTACAGACTTGATAAGTAAAATAAAATAAAACCACACATAGATTTGGTGTTGTTAACGTGAAATCACAAGGGAACGATGGAGCCTCACATTTATGCCTGCACCTGATTCCACCATACAGTCGGATTACCTAATCCTGTGTGATTGTAACATCGTGAATTATAAGTGCATACAAATGATAAATTTCGAAATACTAGTATTTCCATGAACCGTAGTACAGGGGGGCGATGAGAAAGGTCTCCTAGGTTATACTACGTCTTGCTAACATACACCATGATATAGGACACACGCTCGCAGGCATGCACACACGCAAACACGATGCACACACGCACACACGCACGCATGAATGTACCCGCTCACGTACGCATGCACTCTCGCGCACACAAACACAAATGAATAAACACACACATTCATTTACAATTTTACGGTAATGACGTGATTGTCTTTGGATGATGTAGACTTGTATGTCTAATTTACGATCACTACGAAACAAGCAATACACCGTACACCTACACGTTGACGTATACGAGAACCACGATACTTCAGTTCCGCGTGTGTTCTCTCACAAGCGTATGTCAGTATGTGGAGATAATGCTCACAAGAGACGATTGAATCTGATGTCGTTTTAACTTATAATTGCGCACTCTGGCCGCCATAGAACCGACAAATATGGTGCATAGACAAGATTATAACTTAACTAATTAGCTCGAATACGTTTTTCTGCAGGGATTTATCGTCACATTAGCATTAATTGACATTGCCCGTGTACTACCTGCATCGCACTGTTAATACGTTCATGGTACTGATAACAATAATACGAAGGAGAATAAAACCAACAACAATAACAATATCATTTCCAAAATCCGTCCAACCGAAATTGCTCACAAGCGCTCTACATTCATTTCTGCATATATTATGTGTTTACACTCCAAACTACATTGTTTCAATGCAAACAGGTCATCTAGTGGTAGAAGTCACCTATGTGATTCTTCATTCAAAAAGGTTGCCCCTGGTTTATCGGATTGCCCGCCTCCTTATTATCACCAGTATAAGGGCATACGCTGTAAAGTCGAGCAACATAAGCATTGTTGAAATCTGTTCAACTTCGTCCACCATCTTTGGTTTTGATTTGCCTGTAAGGTGTCGTCTTTCGCTCTGCGTCAATAACCAAATGAACGGCGCTAATGTTCAGATTCCTCCGTGTTCAGCAAGCACGTGTAACAAATATTTCTCACACATCGTTCGTTTATGTTACGCCTATATACGTTATCATTCACGTTATCATTCATCACAAATTGAAGGCATGGATTGTCACGCCAAATCTCACGAGCGGAATTTAGGTGGCAGCCAAAAAACGTTAAGAATCGTTGACACAGAATGCTTGTACGCACGGCATATGCTGCGTTTAACATATTGCGTGTTACCTAGCTGATGAAATTGGCCATACGTTGTCTTTCTCAGTCATATAAGGAAGAGCCATGTCAGACGGCATCACTGTTCGCCGTACCCAGCTGCTTGGTACGGCGAGGAATGTCTGACAGTTGTTGCGTCTAGGCAAATGCGATTTTTTTAAAGCCGCCCCTCGTTTATTTTTGTACGAACTAATGATCATTAATTAAGGTTAGTCTGCAATATATTTCTGTAGAGCGTTAACCAACATTGATGATGCGGTGAGGCTGTTGTATTGTTTATTGGAAGACATCCGGACAGTGCAAGTGGCTATCAATGAATTTGTTCAACGGTTGTCCATACAATACAGACGTATCAAACCAGTATTGTTATACGTACGCGTGGCCCGATATAGGAGATGTACTTGTAAGTGACTTTTGCAAACAAATATCTTTATTACGATTGAAGACATGCCGCTGAAATTCTTATTTTTATTTGTAATTGTGCATAAATCCGTATAAATCCGAATTACGTTTACTATTCCGACGGAGCATATCCATCTACTAGTAAATAAAATATACCTTCATGAAGCAAAATCTGCAATTGTTTTCACAAATCTTACCAACACCATAAGTATGTGCACGTCTGTTTTGTCATTCAAATGTATCCATATGTGATAAACATAAGAAAACATACTTTAAGTGTCACGATTCTTGCATTTAAACAAAGCCGATATGTGGCCGTATTTATCACAAAATTCCAAAAATCCGAATAGTATTAGCAATGTAATTTGAGCTGGAGAAGAGAAGCTTCAACGAAATAGCATATGTTGTGTCGGAGCCGTGTAGAGTTCGTGGCAGTGGGTGGGAATTGTAGGCGTTCTTGTGCCGCGCCGTTGCCCCGCAGCAAACAGACGCAACATATGCCAACACTTGTCGTAACCCTAGCATGAACTGGGTCATTCGTGTCAGCGCCATATTGGTCAGAAACGCTTTCACGTGCTGTCCACTCAGCGAACAGCAATACGTAGCTATCGCGCAACGTTGCCGAAATTCTGCGTAATGATAACTGGACATTCCATGTGCCAGAGCAGGAGCGGTGTTTAGAATTTAGAGCATTGGACTGTCAATCGAAAGATGCCCTTGCTTCCGGTTTGAACCTCGGGCAAGTTCACTCAATCCACTTTGTTTCAGTTCATTCAGCTGTTTCAATGATCGCCTGGCAATAGACAGTGGTGGCTATTTCTTTAAAAATAATCTTCGCGCGCGCTCAGTAATTGCAGCGGGGGTGAATGCTTCCGTGATGAGTCGAGATGGAGTTCGATTAAACAGGTCTGCCAGGGGTTTAAACGAGCTGTCGTAAGAACTGGATACCGCGACACGTAATGACGTGCATTTACTGATATAGCCATCGTAGACGTCAGAAATCACACTGGAAATCAACTCTGTGATATCAGTTTCCATAACTATTCAATTGAAGTGGACTGGCAAGTGTTTTGAAACGTGCTTTAATACGTTAGATTCTACTGGCGATTCACGTAAACACCACACCTAATTCCTGATGTCCAGTCGCGTAGTCAGATCGGGAAAGGGGTTGGGATCGGGGCGGGGGGGGGGGGGTTACGCTTTTTAGCAATACTGTCCCATACGCAGAAAACAACTCTGTCAGAAGAATATGTAGAATAAACAGAGAAGATAGAAGGGAAATGATGGAGAGAAGAGACTGGCATGAAAGCATATATAAGTTAAAATTAGTCGGAAACATGATGAGATGGGCCGGACTTGTGGAAAGAACGGGCGAAGACAGACTGTCAAAGAGAGCATGGAATGCAGAAGAAGGTGGCAACCGACAAAGAGGAACACCAAAGCTGAGCTGGAATGGCAGCATGGAACGGAACCTTGGGAAGGTAGGACGACATATGGGATACACATTATAGGCCCTATTTGAAACTATGCAACATAATCAAGACAGTAGTCAATCCGAACACTCGTAGAGCATTTGAGAGCGTCTCGCTGGCCATTTCGACGTGACGAGAAGCTATAGTGATCGATGGGTACACATGCCCGGAAGAAGAGAAATTGTCAGTCGGCGTTCTTGAATGAAACCGTATAGATGCGTTGGTTGGAACTAGAACACGTGACTGTTACATGTAACATACTAGAAAAATCTCAGCACATGCGGTGAAGGAGATTGATTTGTTGGCAACAAAGTGTGCAAAATACCCGTTTACACTAGCGATTTTATCCTACCGATTTTGATCCGGTGTAATGGTGTGAAAGTAGCTACATGCTGGAAGAAGGCGTACATAACCATAATGCCAGAAGTTAGCGTTGCTTCTAATGGGATTCGTGCTAAAATACATTTAAGTTTCATGTTTTAAATATTAGATTGCGCAGCAAAACAATATGTAATAACTTTGCCAATTATTTGAAGAACATACAAAAACAGATAAGAAGAAAACAGAAAATAAGACTAAGCTATTTCTGACAGAGCAGCACACATGTTTGTGAAAAGGTCAGGCCAAATGTCAAAAGGTGAGGTCACGTTGTTCGCTGCACATGCGCGCGTGCTTTCGTCTAGCACGGTATTACTCTCGGCCCGAGTGGTGTTTATGTAGTATGGCAGGATGTCATCCGAACGGGTGCGATCTGCTGACTCGCGCTAATATCCACGTGTGTTTTGATGACAGGCGAGTCCCGCACACGGCGCCCGCGGCGGTTGCTGCTTGGTTACTGCTTCAAATTTCGGTTGGCCCTCGTTCGTCCATCTCACTCGGACGTTCACAACAGCAAATTTGGTTCGATTATGTCGTTCTGCATATTCTGATACAAATAAAAAAAGTAGTTCGTGCATACGGCCTTTAGGTGATTGTCTGTACATCACGTAAACGTGATCACATTGCGCAAGTTCACCTGTACTCGCACATGTTCACGCGTGCTTCCGTTTAGACGTGCGATGACGCAGGAACAACACATTTTAGCATGTAAGTTGTAAAGTTATCAAATGGAACGAGATGGGCAGGACATGTACAGTGTGGAAGGATAGACAAAAGAGCACGGGAACCAGAAGAGATGACCGTACTAGAAAAGAAGACGAAATGTAAGGGGGGGGGGGGAAGCCGTGCAAAGAACAGCCAAGAGTGGAAACACATAGTAAAAGATGAGAAAATATACCGGATTATACGGAAATGGATAACAAAGAGAAACTACAGAAAGTATTGCATAAATGGAGTAGCACGTTTAGAAAACATGGCCTTCGAATGTATCTAGAGAAGAATGACGTAATGTGGATAGGTGAACTGGAGGTGGATGGAGGATGTAGTAAAGAAATACAGAGGAGGGTGCAAGCAGGAGTAGCAGCGTGGAAGAGGGTGGAAGGCATTATGCGGGACAGCAAGCTAAATAAACAGCTAAAAGGAAATTTTTTGGAAACTTGCGTGGTGCCAGAATGTATATATGGGTAGTGAGCAATGACACTGGGAAAGAAACAGGAGGAGAAGCTAAAATAGCAGAGGACTGATGACTAGTAACCCGGGAAGATAGAAGGCAGAGTAACCCGGGAAGATAGAAGGCAGAGTAACCCGGGAAGATAGAAGGCAGAGTAACCCGGGAAGATAGAAGGCAGAGTAACCCGGGAAGATAGAAGGCAGAGTAACCCGGGAAGATAGAAGGCAGAGTAACCCGAGAAGATAGAAGGCAGAGTAACCCGGGAAGATAGAAGGCAGAGTAACCCGAGAAGATAGAAGGGAGAGTAACCCGAGAAGATAGAAGGCAGAGTAACCCGGGAAGATAGAAGGCAGAGTAACCCGAGAAGATAGAAGGGAGAGTAACCCGAGAAGATAGAAGGGAGAGTAACCCGGGAAGATAGAATGCAGAGTAACCCGAGAAGATAGAAGGCAGAGTAACCCGGGAAGATAGAAGGCAGAGTAACCCGAGAAGATAGAAGGCAGAGTAACCCGAGAAGATAGAAGGCAGAGTAACCCGGGAAGATAGAAGGCAGAGTAACCCGGGAAGATAGAAGGCAGAGTAACCCGAGAAGATAGAAGGCAGAGTAACCCGGGAAGATAGAAGGCAGAGTAACCCGAGAAGATAGAAGGCAGAGTAACCCGGGAAGATAGAAGGCAGAGTAACCCGAGAAGATAGAAGGGAGAGTAACCTGAGAAAATAGAAGGCAGAGTAACCCGGGAAGATAGAAGGCAGAGTAACCCGAGAAGATATAAGGCAGAGTAACCCGGGAAGATAGAAGGCAGAGTAACCCGAGAAGATAGAAGGCAGAGTAACCCGAGAAGATAGAAGGCAGAGTAACCCGAGAAGATAGAAGGCAGAGTAACCCGAGAAGATAGAAGGCAGAGTAACCCGAGAAGATAGAAGGCAGAGTAACCCGGGAAGATAGAAGGCAGATTAACACGGGAAGATAGAAGGCAGAGTAACCCGGGAAGATAGAAGGCAGAGTAACCCGAGAAGATAGAAGGGAGAGTAACCCGAGAAGATAGAAGGCAGAGTAACCCGGGAAGATAGAAGGCAGAGTAACCCGAGAAGATAGAAGGCAGAGTAACACGGGAAGATAGAAGGCAGAGTAACCCGGGAAGATAGAAGGCAGAGTAACCCGAGAAGATAGAAGGGAGAGTAACCCGAGAAGATAGAAGGCAGAGTAACCCGGGAAGATAGAAGGCAGAGTAACCCGAGAAGATAGAAGGCAGAGTAACCCGGGAAGATAGAAGGCAGAGTAACCCGGGAAGATAGAAGGCAGAGTAACCCGGGAAGATAGAAGGCAGAGTAACCCGGGAAGATAGAAGGCAGAGTAACCCGAGAAGATAGAAGGCAGAGTAACCCGGGAAGATAGAAGGCAGAGTAACCCGAGAAGATAGAAGGGAGAGTAACCCGAGAAGATAGAAGGCAGAGTAACCCGGGAAGATAGAAGGCAGAGTAACCCGAGAAGATAGAAGGGAGAGTAACCCGAGAAGATAGAAGGCAGAGTAACCCGAGAAGATAGAAGGCAGAGTAACCCGAGAAGATAGAAGGCAGAGTAACCCGAGAAGATAGAAGGCAGAGTAACCCGAGAAGATAGAAGGCAGAGTAACCCGGGAAGATAGAAGGCAGATTAACACGGGAAGATAGAAGGCAGAGTAACCCGGGAAGATAGAAGGCAGAGTAACCCGAGAAGATAGAAGGGAGAGTAACCCGAGAAGATAGAAGGCAGAGTAACCCGGGAAGATAGAAGGCAGAGTAACCCGAGAAGATAGAAGGCAGAGTAACACGGGAAGATAGAAGGCAGAGTAACCCGGGAAGATAGAAGGCAGAGTAACCCGAGAAGATAGAAGGGAGAGTAACCCGAGAAGATAGAAGGCAGAGTAACCCGGGAAGATAGAAGGCAGAGTAACCCGAGAAGATAGAAGGCAGAGTAACCCGGGAAGATAGAAGGCAGAGTAACCCGGGAAGATAGAAGGCAGAGTAACCCGGGAAGATAGAAGGCAGAGTAACCCGAGAAGATAGAAGGCAGAGTAACCCGGGAAGATAGAAGGCAGAGTAACCCGAGAAGATAGAAGGCAGAGTAACCCGGGAAGATAGAAGGCAGAGTAACCCGAGAAGAGAGAAGGCAGAGTAACCCGGGAAGATAGAAGGGAGAGTAACCCGAGAAGATAGAAGGCAGAGTAACCCGGGAAGATAGAAGGGAGAGTAACCCGAGAAGATAGAAGGGAGAGTAACCCGAGAAGATAGAAGGCAGAGTAACCCGGGAAGATAGAAGGCAGAGTAACCCGAGAAGATAGAAGGCAGAGTAACCCGGGAAGATAGAAGGCAGAGTAACCCGAGAAGATAGAAGGCAGAGTAACCCGAGAAGATAGAAGGCAGAGTAACCCGAGAAGATAGAAGGGAGAGTAACCCGAGAAGATAGAAGGGAGAGTAACCCGAGAAGATAGAAGGGAGAGTAACCCGAGAAGATAGAAGGCAGAGTAACCCGAGAAGATAGAAGGCAGAGTAACCCGGGAAGATAGAAGGCAGAGTAACCCGAGAAGATAGAAGGCAGAGTAACCCGGGAAGATAGAAGGGAGAGTAACCCGAGACGATAGAAGGGAGAGTAACCCGAGAAGATAGAAGGGAGAGTAACCCGAGAAGATAGAAGGGAGAATAACCCGAGAAGATAGAAGGGAGAGTAACCCGAGAAGATAGAAGGGAGAGTAACCCGAGAAGATAGAAGGCAGAGTAACCCGAGAAGATAGAAGGGAGAGTAACCCGAGAAGATAGAAGGGAGAGTAACCCGAGAAGATAGAAGGGAGAGTAACCCGGGAAGATAGAAGGCAGAGTAACCCGAGAAGATAGAAGGGAGAGGAAGGAATTGAGAGAAGAATTGATTTGAAACACATCTAAACATGAAAATGGTCGAAAACAGAATGAGATTGGCAGGACGTATGCAAAGAATTAGTGAAGACAGACTGTCAAAAAAGAGCATGGAAAGCAGAAGAGGATGGCAAAAAACGAAGAGAAAGACTAAGGCTGAGATGGAACGACAGCATGAAACAGGACTTTAGGACGGCACATGTGAACAGCCAAAAATGGAAAATCATCGCGGACGGCAGCGAAAGACGGAGAGAGTTTATAAGAAAAGCGGCAGAAGCTACGAACAGAGTTACGTGAACACACACCCTGCAAGGCAGCAAAGGACAGAAGAAGAAGACGGAAACTATCATAGATAGAGACGGCTGAATAGACCGGGTGATGTGGAATTCGACCCGCAATGGCCCAGGAGTAAGAAGAAGACGACCTGCTGTTAAACTAGTTAGTTGGCTTAATACGTGCCACGCCCGGTGTGCATACAGGAACGCGGTCGGCGTGTTTTATTAGAATACCCAAAGGACAAATCGCGCGTTCGCCTGTGTAATATCGACCATAAATGATGATACATTCATTTGCGCTGCACGGCAGCAATAAAGTCGTCTGTGTTTGCGAGGACACTTTGGCGAAGTCTTTATCTGCATAGTGACATATTGCAATGTGTGCTTTCTAAACGAAATATCTTGGAACACGATTGTAAACCCTCATGCAAAAGCACGTTCATCGTGCATCATCTTTACGAGCCCCTGTAGACAAGTAAATTTGCATCCGAGGTCGCAGCACAGTGACATCCGGTCTGATCTGGAAATGTGCGACATTCGAAATTAATATAACCTTTCAACTTTAAAAAAACGCGCGAATTGGCCAGCTATTTAGAGGACATGCACAACGATTTATTTGGTTTACTGGCCTACATTATAAATGACATAATATCGCATTGTCCGTAGAAGAGACAATCAGCCATTATTCCCCCAAATGCACTGCTATACAGACATCTAAACATCCCTTCCTCCGTCCCTCCATCCCTGCCATTCTTCCTCCGTCCGTCCGTCCGTCCGTCCGTCCGTCCGTCCGTCCGTCCCTCCCTCCCTCCCTCCCTCCCTCCCTCCCTCCCACCCTCTCTCCCTCCCTCCCTCCCTCCCTCCCTCCCTCCCTTCCTCCCTCCCTCCCTCCCTCCCTCCTTCCCTCCCTCCCTCCCTCCCTCCCTCCCTCCCTCCCTCCCTCCCTCCCTCCCTCCCTTCCTCCATCCCTCACTCGGTCCCTCCATCCCTCTCTCCCTCTCTCCCTCCCTTCCTCCCTGCCTCATTGGCTCCCTGTGTCCCTGCCTCCCTCTCTGCCTCCCTCACTCCCTGTCTCCCTGCCTCCCTCCCTCCTTCCCTCCTTCCCTCCTTCCCTCCTTCCCTCCCTTCCTTCCTCCCTCCCTCCCACCCTCCCTCCCCCTCCCACGCTTACTCTCTTCCTCCCTCCTTCCCTCCTTTCCCTCCTTTCCCCCTCCTTTCCTCCATCCCTTCCTCTCTCCTTCCCTGTTTCCCTCCCTCCCTACCTCCCTCCCTCCCTTCCTCCCTCCTTCCTTCCCTCCCTCCCTCCCTCCCTCCCTCCCTGCCTCCCTCCCTGCCTCCCTGCCTCCCTGCCTCCCTGCCTCCCTGCCTCCCTGCCTCCCTGCCTCCCTCCCACAATCTGCCTCCCTCCCACAACCTGCCTCCCTCCCGCCCTCCCGCCCTACCGCCCTACCGCCCTACCGCCCTCCCGCCCTCCCGCCCTCCCGTCCTCCCGCCCTCCCGCCCTCCCGCCCTCCCGCCCTCCCGCCCTCCCGCCCCCCTGCATCCTCCCTCCTTGCCTCCCTCCTTCACTGTTTCCCACCCTCCCGTCCTCCCTGTCTCCCTGCCTCCCTGCCTCCTTCCCTCCCTCCCTCCCTTCCTTCCTCCCTCCCTCCCTCCCACCCTCCCTCCCCCCTCCAACGCTTACTCTCTTCCTCCCCCTTCCCTCCTTTCCCTCCTTTCCCCCTCCTTTCCTCCATACCTTCCTCTCTCCTTCCCTGTTTCCTTCCCTCCCTGCCTCCCTCCCTTCCTCCCTCCTTCCTTCCCTCCCTCTCTCCCTGCCTGCCTCCCTGCCTCCCTGCCTCCCTGCCTCCCTGCCTCCCTGCCTCCCTGCCTCCCTGCCTCCCTCCCACAATCTGCCTCCCTTCCACAATTTGCCTCTCTCCCGCCCTCCCGCCCTCCCGCCCTCCCGCCCCCTGCATCCTCCCTCCTTGCCTCCCTCCTTCACTGTTTCCCACCCTCCCGTCCTCCCTGCCTCCCTCCTTCCCTCCCTTCCTCCCTCCCTTCCTCCCTCCCTTCCTCCATCCCTCACTCGGTCCCTCCATCCCTCTCTCCCTCTCTCCCTCCCTTTCTCCCTGCCTCACTGGCTCCCTGTGTCCCTGCCTCCCTCTCTGCCTCCCTCACTCCCTGTCTCCCTGCCTCCCTGCCTCCTTCCCTCCCTCCCTCCCTTCCTTCCTCCCCCCTCCCACGCTTACTCTCTTCCTCCCTCCTTCCCTCCTTTCCCTCCTTCCCCCTCCTTTCCTCCATCCCTTCCTCTCTCCTTCCCTGTTTCCCTCCCTCCCTACCTCCCTCCCTCCCTTCCTCCCTCCTTCCTTCCCTCCCTCCCTCCCTCCCTGCCTCCCTCCCTGCCTCCTTGCCTCCCTGCCTCCCTGCCTCCCTGCCTCCCTGCCTCCCTGCCTCCCTGCCTCCCTCCCACAATATGCCTCCCTCCCGCCCTCCCGCCCTCCCGCCCTCCCGCCCTCCCGCCCTCCCGCCCTCCCGCCCTCCCGCCCTCCCGCCCTCCCGCCCTCCCGCCCCCCTGCATCCTCCCTCCTTGCCTCCCTCCTTCACTGTTTCCCACCCTCCCGTCCTCCCTGCCTCCCTCCCTCCGTCCATCCATCCATCCATCTATCCATCCATCCATCCATCCATCCATCCATCCATCCATCCATCCATCCATCCATCCATCCATCCATCCATCCATCCATCCATCCATCCATCCATCCATCCTCCCTCCCTCCCTGCCTCCCGCCCCCGCCCTCCCACACTCCCTGCCTCCCTCCTTCCCTCCCTCCCTCCCTCCCTCCCTCCCTCCCTCCCTCCCTCCCTCCCTCCCTCCCTCCCTCCCTCCCTCCCTCCCTCCCTCCCTCCCTCCCTCCCTCCCTCCCTCCCTCCCTCCCTCCCTCCCTCCCTCCTTCCCTCCTTCCCTCCCTCCCTCCCTCCTTCACTCCCTCCCTCCTTCCCTCCCTCCCTCCTTCCCCCCTCCCTCCCTCCCTCCCTCGCATTTTGGCGGGCGTTCCAACATATCTGTCCTCCTTCTAGGGTTCTGTCCAGGCTCATTGATGAACAATAACGCGTTGTCTCCCGCCACCTAGTGATTTACAGTAGAATCTCGCTTTACGGTCGCCTCGCTAAATACAGCCACCTCACAATTAAGGTCACCTAGGAAATTAGTCCCGCCAATACGGTCACCTCGCTATTAAGATCACTTGTGCCCAGTCCTCGGGTGACCCTAAAAGTGAGGTTCCACTCTATGGTGAGGTTCCACTCTATTTGTATTATATTTATAATTATTCCGGTTTCTACAACAATACCTAGCTGTTCTACTGTATAATTTAGTAAAGTTTCAACTCGAACTAAGATGATATATTGTTCTTAGCGAACCAACATTTAGACATATAACTTCACCGTTGATAGGTTATACATACCAATATTTCCGTTCAGTTTATTCGCGAACAGCCCTCAATATTCTTGCGTGGACAAGCTTTAGATCTAGAGGTCACGTGTTCGAGATCAGGTGATCACTAAAGCGTTCACGTACGCAGCCAATATTAAACAGATAACTGTCAAAACAGACCTTTTAATTTCCTTCATTAAAACACATTTCCGCGGTAAGGTGTTTGAATAAATACAGATTTTATTATAAAAAACAGACAGGACTATCTACCAATCAGAACGAGGATGTCTGTTTTTATTAGCATTATATTTTGTATGTTGTTCCTAATACTACAATGCATATGTTGAAGGTATACTTTTGTCTGTATCGCGCATTGTTCTATCCTAAATTAAATTTATTCTCCTTTGCATCTCCATCGTGTCAGAGGTAACTAGAGACAGTAATCAAAGAAAGCTTTCACGATGACAGAATTACAAAAATGAATGTTAAACAGTAGTAAGTACCGATAAGCTTTGAACATAATTTTTCTGAGAACCTACGTAGAGCAAGCGTTGCCCCAAAACATTTCCAGTGCATTTTGTCGGTTGTATTAAATCAATCACCAATTCAGCGTCTCGCGAATTATTAAAACACGCTCCAACATTTGTATCGCGATAGCTATAGTTCGTTTGTTTTCATCACTGCCTGATGTAGGGTAACATTTAGTGTGCTGGGCCAACGCGGACAAGCAAACAAATGGCCAAGACTTTGAAGCTGCTGCAAATGAATTGATTCGGCGTCCCTAAGGTTAAGAACACAGCGCTTTACGACGTCACTATCGACACAGAAGGGGAACCAAACTCCCAGTGTATCAATGCGTCACTTCAATCACAATTGAGACAGTTGCCAGTAAGGCGACATCCTAAGTCTATTAGCCGGCTCAGATAGTATAGCTTGTTAGGTTTGATCGACGCGTGTGTGTATGGTAATTGATTGCGAAGGTCGACAGTATCAATGTTGGTTTACGACTTTATGTCGGCGTATATAGTCAACAAAGACATAAATTAATTAGTGTTAGCGGGCACACTCCGATAACAGTAATCGATAAGGTCAAGAACGTCCACTGGAATCGCATTGCGCCTGACGGGTATGTTACAGAGCTTGAAATAGGATGCAGTCTTTCAAGTCACCATACCCGGTGGCAATATTTACCATCATGCACTTAGCGAAGGAAACAAACCCATCTGCCCGAGATGGACCTTTCGCCCACGTCGCCAGGTCTCTAGGTTGTGGAGCGAGGTGGTGCAGTTGGTAGAGCATCAGACTCTCAAACGAAACAAACCCGGGTTCGAATCCTGTCTTGCTGCTTTGAACCTTCGGCAAAGTCGTTTACTCTGCATTGCTGCTGTTCACTCAGCTGTATGAATGAGTACCTGGCTATAGACAGTGGTGACTATTTGTGTACGAATAGTCTTCGCGAATTAATTGCAGCGTGGCTTAGTGCTTCCCAGGGAAGTCGGGATGGTGTTCGATTGAACAGGTCTGCCAGGGAGTAAAGTGTAAAGCGCTTTGAGCAGTATTAAGGACTGGATACAGCGCTATATAAGAATCAACGTTTACTTTAGTCACTTAGTCCATGGGGATATTCCACAAGAAGACACGAGATCCGTCGTAGACTGAGCCCCAGAATCCTGCACTGTGCGTGCGATACAGATGTGCTTGGCACGCGAGTCAAGGAAACAACAAGGACGTTGGCGGACACAGTCACACGTCAAACGGAAGTCTAATTCGAGAACGCGCTGACATCCTTTGCTCAAGTTGCGGGATACTTCCTATTAGCCAGTCGAGTGACGATATCACGGGGCGAGTAACAAGCTGATTGGGTCGTTAACTAATGACAACTCACCACCCAGCGAGCACACCCCTGTCTTGCGTTACCCTAACCAATCATTAATTTGTTTTCTCGCTAAAATCGCCCGCTGATTAAAGAATGCTCGTTAATATTCCTCATTCGCATAACAGAATTATGCGTCAATCGTCGCCGCGTGACTTTCATTTTGGGTCAAATGCTGTCTCCTCACTTAGTACGCGTTAGACAGTGAGACTCATTCGATAATCAGATCAATGTTGAGCTTTGTTTTTCTGTGAACTAATGGATCAAGTTGTGGAAAGGTTTACGTCAGCACCTGACGTCAACGAAGCCCCGAGGAAAGCAACAGCACACTGGCATAACAAGCATACCAACAATAATACATAGAAATTATTAAGCCAACTCACTGATATTTCAATAACACAAGTTTTCATTCGTCACGTCCGTGATTGTAGAACTACGGCGATTACGGTATATAATCTAGCGCATTACTACTACTACTACTACTACTACTACTACTATTACTACTACTACTACTACTACTACTACTACTACTACTACTACTACTACTATTACTACTACTACTACTACTACTACTACTACTACCCCAGTGCAAATGCGGCCCGAGCAGGGCAGCTACACTTATGGCAGACAGTGCAACTAGAATGGACTCCTGAAGCACCAGTTTTCATCCTGGGTGATTTTAATCACTGTAAGCTGGAATTCAGCCTTCCAGGCTTCTCACAGTATCTTGCATGTGATACTCGAAATGCTACGAGAATACACCAGGCGCGTACACGGCTAAGATCAAACCACCCATTGCCAACTCAGACCATGATACTGTTCATCTCATACCCACATACCGACCAGTCCTGAAGAGAAGCAAACCTGTGCTGAAAACTGTTAGTGAGTGGTCTGTTGACAATGTGGAGATCCTTAGGGGCTGTTTCATGTGCACAGACTGAGAGGTTTTCCCTCGGGACAATCCCGACATCAACACGGCTACGGATACAGTGACACACTATATCAAGTTTTGCATCGAGACTGTGATTCCAAAGGAAATTCACAAGGAAAGACACACAAGAGGTCAACCGGGTGCAAAAGGACCTCAATACCAAACTGAGAGAGGAAAAACAACACTGCAAAGACAAAATGGATAAACATTTTAATTGCATGAACAATGGAACATTATGGGATACGTTGAAATCGACCATAAACATGAACTGTACTAGGAAACTAATACACACCACAAATGAACAGGCTTTTGCTGATGAAATGAATGATTTCTACAGACGGTTTGATCCTCAGACTCTTCCAGTAGATGTGATTCTGTGCTCAGTGATGTGTTTGTCAGTAATGCCGATAGGTTTGAAATTGATGTAGATGATGTCACCAAAGTCTTCCAACATGTATATAGTAAAAAACCAACTGGTCCTGATGGCATTTCAGGTTTTTTTATTGAGAACATATGCTGAGGAGATCGCACCGGCTTGGTGTCCCATATTCCAACTTTCTGTATATAGCCACATGGTACCAATACTCTGGAAAACCTCACATATTACTCCGGTACCAAATAAAACTTGCCCAACAGAAAACAATGATTACAGACCTGTTACACTTACACCAGTTGTCATGTAATGTTTGGAACGAATAGTGGTTCGTAAACTGCAGCTAGACGTTCAGGACTATCTTGACCGATTCCAATTTACCTACAGGCATGGCAGAGAAACAGATGATGCTGTCAAACTGATGTCCATTTAATTTTGAAACACCTAGACAACCCCAAGGCTTATGCTAGACTAATGTTCATAGACATTAGCTCGGCGTTCAATCTCATCCAACCTCACATTCTGCAAATTGTAGAACCCCTCGGTGCAGGTTTGATAGATACAAACACTCATTCGTGCCACTGTCCATTAAACAGCTTAATTCATGATGCCTGCTGCCACAGTGTAACTTATCGTTTTAGAATAAATAATGCGTATGCATGTATTATTTATCTGCTGTTTTTATAGAATGGATTTATTATTTTATGTACATATTGCAGTCATGTCTGTTCTCACCCAAAACAAATTTCTCAATTCCATAGTTGAGACAATAAAGCATTATCTTATATTACCTTATCTTACTATCATCTTTAATACCAACATTTCTAAAGCGCCATATTATATCCGAGACCAGCCCGTTCACAGGCGCGTACACACATTATTATAAGACGTATATGGAGTTATAAGACATTTTAAAGAAATATATAATCCTGGTAAAAAATAATATAAAAATAATATTATATTAAAATAAAAAAATGTATATATTGGATAATTAGCATGCATGGCATAGTTTCGAAAATATTTCGAAACTATTATCTTCTTCTTCTTCCCCTTGCTCCCTTGCGGGGTGGGGTCCACGTCAGTTGTTAGCTTCTTCTACTTGTCTTATCAGTTCTTTCCACCTCTCTCTCTCTCATCCGCAATGGCCGTCCATTCATGGCTGTTCACGCCTGCTCTCCCCAGGTCTCGTTTTATGCTGTCGTTCCAGCTCAGCCTTGGTCTTCCTCTCCTTCGTCTGTCACCCTCTTCTACTTTCCATGCTCTTTTTCGGTCTTCATCCATTCTTTGTACATGTCTCGCCCATCTCATTTTGTTTCCGGCTACTTTCCTCTTTAGGTGTTTTTTAATTCCAATTTCCTCTCTCAATTCCTTCATCTTCCTTCTATCCTCTATATTCATCTTCCTTCTATCCTCTATGTTCATCTTCCTCCTATCTTCTATGTTCATCTTCCTCCTATCCCCTATGTTCATCTTCCTTCTATCCTCTATGTTCATCTTCCTCCTATCCTCTATGTTTATCTTCCTCCTATCCTCTATGTTCATCTTCCTTCTATACTCTATGTTCATCTTCCTTCTATCCTCTACGTTCATCTTCCTTCTATCCTCTATGTTCATCTTCCTTCTATCATATATGTTCATCTTCTTTCTATACTCTACATATTCTTCTGACCCAGTTGTTTTCTGCTACATGTAGTTTATCCTCCTGTCTCTCTCTGTCAGTGCCAGTGTTCCCAGCCCATATATACAGGCTGGTACAACGCCGGCTTCCAACACTTTTCCTTTCAGTTGTTTTTTCAGTTTTCTGTCCCACATAATGCCTTCTACCCTCTTCCATGCTGCTGCTCCTGCTTGCACCCTCCTCACACACTGTACCGCCCAGGTATACAAAGCTGTTCCCTTGTTTAATGGTCTTCTCGTCCTAGCCATATTACTTAAGTCTTCTCCAAATTCATTCGGAGGCCGTGCTTTCGGAAGGTGTCACTCCATTCTTGCAATGCTTTCTGTAGGCCCTCTTTGTTATCAGCCAGGTCGTTTGCACACAGTATCTTCTAAAGTTCTTTCTGCTCCGATATCTTTCCACTGATCAGGTTCATCACCATAATGAAAAGCAGTGGACTCAAGGCAATTCCCTGTCTGAGTCCTACTTCCACTTCAAATTGTTCCGATGTTTCTACTTCGACTCTCACTACCGCTGTTGTTTCCTTGTACATTTCTTACACCATTCTGCAAATGCGAGTTCTCTCAGCACGGTGTCTAGATCGAAAAAACCAAATGCTACATCCTTTTTTAATTTTCTCGTCTTCTCGATAATTTGTCTGATGACAAACAATCCATCATCTGTTCCTCTCCCTTTCATAAATCCCAGCTGGTTCTCTCCGGTTTTGAAAAAAATTAATCAAAATATTCTATTATATAATATAAAATAATTAATTAAGTAAACACATGTTCATAAAAAAGTGTCCTACAGCACAGTTCTTCGGTGGAAGTAAGC
Source organism: Escarpia spicata (assembly GCA_963995525.1). Lineage (NCBI taxonomy): Eukaryota > Metazoa > Annelida > Polychaeta > Sabellida > Siboglinidae > Escarpia > Escarpia spicata. The sequence continues at coordinate 34,235,019 of OZ023218.1, forward strand.
CAGTTTAAATAAATTAGTTTAAGGAGAGTCTTAAATCTGGCGAGACTGTCTGTTCGACGAACGTTGACTGTGAAAGCGTTCCAGAGTGTTGGACCAGACACAGAGAAAGCCCGCCTGTTGAACTATTCGATATAGTTAATGACGCGTACAACTTATTATTTTTGTCGTACGTAATAAACGCAAACATTGTCACATTTCAATATTGGGAGTTCATATGTAAACATTAGCAGTTTATTTTTGGGATGTCCGTTATGAAGAATATTTTAAACACTTATATATGATTAAACAACAGTATAACAATAGCATTGAATAGCTACAATAATTATTATTAAGTGATATAATTCGATGATTTAACATAGTTTGCGACATTGAGATATGCTTCCGCTTGTGGTATACTAAACATGTTATCAACATTTAAATAATTAAAAGGAACTTTGACAAAAATGAAAAATGTACAAGTAATCGTAAAATATACGTTGTTCAGCAAAAATCCTTATGAAAGAGAATTTTTGTACTGCTTTATTAATAACGCCAGCAAAAAACAGCGTGTCTATTGTAGAATCCTTGAAGATAAATGGGAATTAAAAAAAAAAAAAATCACACAATGTTGTAATTATTTGCTGGCGCCGCAGTGACGTACATCTGGTCACGTTTTCTGACAGCAAAGGTTCCTACACAAAACTACCTGCATTCATGTGTGACTATCGTGTCCACTACAGAAGCCCATTCGTCAGCGTTTGACACTCTGCGAGTTTCCACTGTTGTTGATGAGACATGCAATGATGAATGCACTGCTCTCTGTCATGCTACCGGGTTTCTTTCACCGTTCCTGGTATTCGACAACAGTAATCGCATTCCCACATACAAATGTATCTTTCGTGCGTCGACGCTGTAGAGCTTATTAAACGTCAAATCGTCTTGGTGTAGATATTGTCTCGCTTGTGAAAAAGCAATTCTCCAAGGAGTCGCATGCTATATGAACGTCAATACATCACGCAGCAGACGCGGGTTATTAGCGGGACTAGCAAAAAATGCCCGTCCACTGACAGAATGTATTGTCAGTTGATAGTCGGGATGGAGCAATATTAAGCAAATGTTAGAAAACACATACTATCGTTACATTAATAATAATCTTTATTGCCCGAAGAAACTATGTTTGCTATCGGAGCTAAACATAAATGAGCACAAATTAAGCAAAGAAAACATACAATATACTTAAACATATCACAGATAACATTACTGGTGTCACAAAGCATTTTAGGCAAGATTCAAAACTATATGTAGAGAAAAAATTACAGCATCACAAACAATGAAATGTCAGGTGTTTATTATGCATTATAAATTAGCATAGCATGTGACAGGAAGGTTTTTCCTGTACCTCTCTCTCCTTGTCAGTATCGTTCGCAATCTTTTTCCTGATGGTACAGGCTGACGTAGGCAGTTGAGAGGATGAAACCTATCTTTCTGGATGCCTTCTACTTGTTTAGAGCTCGATCATGATATATTTGTTTCAGTGATGGTGGTATGACATTTTCAGTAGTTAAAACTTGTTTCTCCAAGTTATCTTTTTCCTTGTTTGTGACTCCTGAAAACCAGATTTGGATGCCAAAGCTTAAAACACTTTCTACTATAAATCGGTAAACGAGCATCATAATGGTGTTGTCTACTTTAAACTTTTTCAGTTGTCTCAAGCAGTAAAGCCTTTGGTGACCTTTTTCCGTGGTAGACATAACATGTTCAGCTCAAGATAGGTCTGATGTTACTACTGTGCCCAAATATTTGTAAGATGTGTCCACCTCTTGCCCACTTATAAAAAACTGGCTCATGGTTTGACTTATTTCTTCTGAACTCGACAACCATTTCCTTTATCTTGGCTACATTCATAGACAGTTTGTTATTTGTACCTCAGCTTACGAGGTTTTCTATTTCTGCTCTGTAATCAGACCCGTCCCTTTCTGTATCAGTCCACAGGTGGCCAGGTCATCGGAATATTTAACGATACATACATTCTCATCGTGGGATACGCAGTCAGAAATGTACAGGGTGTAGAGTACAGGTGATAGAACACAGTCGTGGTGGTTCAGAGGTGTACATGGTGTAGAGTACAGGTGATAGAACACAGTCGTGGTGGTTCAGAGGTGTACAGGGTGTAGAGTACAGGTGATAGAACACAGTCGTGGTGGTTCAGAGGTGTACAGGGTGTAGAGTACAGGTGATAGAACACAGTCGTGGTGGTTCAGAGGTGTACAGGGTGTAGAGTACAGGTGATAGAACACAGTCGTGGTGGTTCAGAGGTGTACATGGTGTAGAGTACAGGTGATAGAACACAGTCGTGGTGGTTCAGAGGTGTACAGGGTGTAGAGTACAGGTGATAGAACACAGTCGTGGTGGTTCAGAGGTGTACAGGGTGTAGAGTACAGGTGATAGAACACAGTCGTGGTGGTTCAGAGGTGTACAGGGTGTAGAGTACAGGTGATAGAACACAGTCGTGGTGGTTCAGAGGTGTACAGGGTGTAGAGTACAGGTGATAGAACACAGTCGTGGTGGTTCAGAGGTGTACAGGGTGTAGAGTACAGGTGATAGAACACACTCTTGGTGGTTCAGAGGTGTACAGGGTGTAGAGTACAGGTGATAGAACACACTCGTTGTGGTTCAGAGGTGTACAGGGTGTAGAGTACAGGTGATAGAACACAGTCGTGGTGGTTCAGAGGTGTACAGGGTGTAGAGTACAGGTGATAGAACACAGTCGTGGTGGTTCAGAGGTGTACAGTGTGTAGAGTACAGGTGATAGAACACACTCGTGGTGGTTCAGAGGTGTACAGGGTGTAGAGTACAGGTGATAGAACACAGTCGTGGTGGTTCAGAGGTGTACAGGGTGTAGAGTACAGGTGATAGAACACAGTCGTGGTGGTTCAGAGGTGTACAGGGTGTAGAGTACAGGTGATAGAACACAGTCGTGGTGGTTCAGAGGTGTACAGGGTGTAGAATACAGGTGATAGAACACACTCGTGGTGGTTCAGAGGTGTACAGGATGTAGAGTATAGTTGATAGAACACACTCGTGGTGGTTCAGAGGTGCACAGGGTGTAGAGTACAGGTGATAGAACACAGTCGTGATGGTTCAGAAGTGTACAGGGTGTATAGTACAGGTGATAGAACACAGTCGTGGTGGTTCAGAGGTGTACAGGGTGTAGAGTACAGGTAACAGAACACACTCGTGGTGGTTCAGATGTGTACAGGGTGTAGAGTACAGGTGATAGAACACAGTCGTAGTGGTTCAGAGGTGTACAGGGTGTAGAGTACAGGTGATAGAACACAGTCGTGGTGGTTCAGAGGTGTACATGGTGTAGAGTACAGGTGATAGAACACAGTCGTGGTGGTTCAGAGGTGTACAGGGTGTAGAGTACAGGTGATAGAACACAGTCGTGGTGGTTCAGAGGTGTACAGGGTGTAGAGTACAGGTGATAGAACACAGTCGTGGTGGTTCAGAGGTGTACAGGGTGTAGAGTACAGGTGATAGAACACAGTCGTGGTGGTTCAGAGGTGTACAGGGTGTAGAGTACAGGTGATAGAACACCTCTGTTCGGGTTGTATGCAAACTGACATTGATCAAGGTCTTGTTTCAGTTCTGATAACAAAAATTTAAGAACCATTTTTTTTCTAGGGACTTCATTATCATGGATGTTAAGGCAATGGATCTGTAATCATTTAGTTCATCTGGTTTGGAATTCCTGGGAACTGGGATTATATTGGCTGTCTTCCACTGGGATGGAATCAGACCTGATCCGAGTGACGTGTTAAAGATCTTGCAAAACACATCACTCAGTTCGTTGGCGCACAAACCCAGGAGTCTTGAAGAGATAGTGTCTGGCCCCGCTGCTTTGTTAGGATTCAGCCACTTGAATACGCGTCTCACACCGTCAGGAGTCACTCTTATTATGACGTCGTCTTCACAGAGATGCTCGTCGCGAGTTGAGGAAGAACATATATGTCCTGCGCAGGGGTCAAACCGAGTGAAGAATGCCTTTAGGTTCTGGGGTGATATGGAATTGGTACCCACTGATCTGTCCTTGTGATCACTCCCTGTCATCTTACGAAGTACTCCCCACATCTTGCGAGTGGATGCTGAATTGCAATGTTCCTCCACGTTGCTTCTGAATTTGAGTTTTGAGTTTTTCTCAGCACTGTCCATTTCTCTTTGCGCTACCTTCAGTTCATTTAGTTTTTATCTGCTAGAATTTCGTGTTTTTTCTTTATCAGTTCCCTAGCCTCAGCATTCATCTATGGTTTGCTGTTGGGAGAGCATTTCATAGTGCGACAGGGGATACACAGATCTTCACAAAACTTGACATACGATGAAACAATGCCAGTCAGTTCGTCCAGAGACTGATGTTCTTCTTAAAACATAGACAAATATGTGCAAGCAAAACAGCCCTGTAGAGCAACCTTCGCCTCTTCTGACCACTCTTATTCTGGAATGTGTATGGCTTTGACCGTTTCTGCAGTTGTCTGTCAGTTGGTAGGCACAGAATAGTGTTATGGTCTGACAAGCCCAAGGGAGGCAACCTACTGCATTTGTAGGCTTTGTTGACATTACAGTAGATCAGATGGAGTGTGTTTGCCGATCTGGTGGGTCAGTCAACATATTGGTTATACCGTGGCGGTGTTTTGTTCAGTCTGCACATGTTAAAGTCACCGGTCACAACAAAGGCTGCCGCAGGTTTGCTGTTTTCAACAGTGTGCACGAGCTCTGCTATTTCGCGAGCAGCTGAATCACTATTGCCACTGGGCAACACAGCAGATCTCACGTGGTACGTAGAACGGCCGACACAGCAAACACAATGCGACTTCGGTGTACACACTCCTTATCCCTCACAATCACCTGTCTGCACCATCTTGAATTCACATAAACACCCACTCCGCCTCCCATGCTCTTACCCGATTCGGGGGGTACAATCACATCGATAGAACACAAAGCCATCCAAATTGTGAGTTTCATCAGGAACTGAAGGCTCCAACCACGTTTCAGAGACACACATAGCACGAGAATCTCGATATTGACGCCTGTATCGAACATTGGTAGCAAGTTCATCAGTCTTGTTTCGAAGTGACCTCACATTGGCAGGTAGAATACTGCGGAGTGGCGGTCTGAATTGCCTGTTTTTCACGCGCCGTCGTAACCCACTTCTGCCTCTTTTTCTCACCATAGTGACAATAACGTTCTGCCTCAAGTGGAATGTTCATTTTCCGCGCAGTGAGACACAAACACCTGTGTTTTGTTCGTTTCAGAGCATCACAGAGATGGCCATAGGGCGCGCGCAGATACTCGTTGTATGCTCATATGACGAAAGTCGGGGAGAATGTCACGTTCACATCCATCGATAGTCCCTTTATGTAAGAAAATAATGGCCGGATATCAGCTCGTGTCATGAGTCGCCGAGTAAATCACCGTACCCCGGGACATCAACCTAGCAAAACGTGTTTTTCTCAGTTGCAGCACAATCCAGTCATATTACGTGTTCAGATTTTCGTTTTTTGAGCCTGGATATTGGCATTTGGAACGACAGGAATTGAACTGCCACGTGAAGTTCCCAGCATCACGGAACGAGAAAAATAAGCGGTACGAAGTACACATTATTTCGCGCATATATGCGTACGTGCAAATATTAAGAAAAACGCCAGGTGTACTGTACTACTATTTGCACCGTTGACCAGCAAGGATGCACTCATACAGACGATTGGAGAGAGTATTGGCGTCCTATTGATACCAATCCACATTGAAATGTCCACTTCGTGAAACAGAATTACGCACTGATCACTGAAAAGAAATTGAAACTAAATGTACAACACTGTACAGTATGTTATATAAAGGCTATGATAAATAATATATGCTTTGTAATTTATCTAGACATATGACCTATTATGTCGCAGATAAATAAAACTGTAACTGCAAATGAACAATGGCTCCTTGCATGTCTTCTTCATTGTGTTTATATATATATATATATATATATATATATATATATATAATATTTTATATATATATATATATATATATATATAGTGTACATGTGGTTATACATATGTATTCAGACTCAGATTTTCAGATTCAGACTGTTTACTACCAAGTAACATTTAAAATGTACAAGGAATTCTTTGCGTTGTGTATATATATATATATATATATGGTTATATATATATATATATATATATACACACACACACACATATATATATATATATATATATAGAGGTGTGTATATAACAATTAAACATAATAATTATTTTGCTATATGCAATTTATATTTAACCGTGGTTGATGAACCGGGCGATAAACTATTTTAACAACTATCTTACCCTTGGAGCAACCAACCATGGGCCGCAGTGATCATCATTATTTTCTTCTTATATTTAAGTTTATTTTGTTTGTATTCTTTATGTATTAGTCTTATGTAAAGCGCTGCGATCGTTATGGATATGGCGTTATATAAAATAAACACTATTATTAAGTAGCAAGTGAATTCAACATCCTGCGTTCTAGCGCCAACGCACGATATCAATATTACGTTTACCTCGTAACAGCAAAAGAAAGTTTACTTTCATGTAACGCAAACCGGATATATATCAATCATCAATCATCTTTCGCTGAATATGAATAGTTTTGTGTTTCATCTGTCGGTTGGTGATCCATCACTCGAGCAATCGACACCCTCCAATGCGTCTTTGTCGTTCACTTTCTATGTTCAACCACGAAAGGTGAATTGCGTTTTGTGTCAAATAACGTTCATTTCAAAACACAACCGTCTTTCCCAAGCAATTCTTAACGTACAGTATTATGTGGTGTGAACGCACATTGAATAGCAATCGCGTTGACGACGGAAACACCTGTTCTCAACGCTTGTCACCGTGACACACTGCACGTATATTGTACAGGGTATATAACGGAATCATAACAAGAGTAGGTCCTTAGAGTTGAACAAAAACCGATATCGACTGGCATGAAATCATATTTCAAAAAATGATTAAAGGCATATTCCGGCCGAATATGTTTTGAAATTGATGGGAAAATTAATCTGAGTTGTCACGACATGTGACGCCCCCATGAAGGAGAAGCTCTAAGGTGATCTGGGGATATTGAGGAAGACGGCAGCAATTGCGACGGCGACACACAAGCCGTTCCGTCTAGAGAGTGATCGACGACGAAACAAAGTTGATTCTTTCAGCTCATCCATTGTCAACGTTGTTGCAATCCTGATCTGTGTCACCCACCTCATGTGTTTTCCTATAGTCTCCTTGCATTTAAACAGTCAGTTCATTAGTACACTCCCAACTTATCGTCTACCACAGGATGTGATTAAAGTACGATAGCGTCTGTATTTGGAGTTACGTTTTTAATGGGAAGACTTCATTCGTGTTTTCATGGACTAACGTGTTTGTTCTCATAGCCGTTCACGAAATTGACCTAAACGGACTGTCAAACCATCAAGAAAAGGATACTGAACACGGGGAGTTTTTGTATATTCCGTCGTGTATTCTGTATAAATCCTTGCTCCGAAACGTTTTCTTTGTTACAAAGCCATAACACAACGTTACTAAAGTGACAACTGCATGCGGGAATGTTTGATTTATGAGATGACAGGTGGCAATTGTAATGACATTTACATCTATAACTGTTATCGACGTTGTTGGCAAAGGCAAACCTCGACGGACGCCACGCACGTCATCTCGATATTGTCGCAGGCAAACTGCGACGTAACGGAACCGTCATTTAGCATCAAGCCCGTAGCCAGTTTTCACAATGGGGGATTTACATTTTACCAATTCAGATTCCACGGTGCGCCACGAGTTCATGTGGGGTTATATTTGTTTACAATGCAGAGGGTCCCAAATGTTCACGTGGGGGCTCATAATTCAGAAGGTTACATTTCTAACTGGAAGAACAATGAAGTGGATGTGAGATCGGTGGACCATGTGATTTCGTCTTACATTCTTTCATCTTATATACAAACACCTCATTAGTATTCCAAGCAGATCCATTTTGAGGGTGTGTTTTCAAACAAAGTGGGACTCATATGTGGTCTGTTGAGATTGGTCCCATTTTGTTGCTTGATTAAGCCTAATTTACATCCAATTGTATTCATAAAAAAGCCAACACCCAGTTATAATATGTTGTTAGTATAACTGAATTATTTACTTGAAACCATTCGCCATGTGTGCAATTGTTTTGAATATTTCATATTAATATAATAAACGAGGCACCGAGGAGTGTGGGTGGGTCCAAGTTATTTTTCAGAATAAACAGTTAAAGGGTGACATTTACAATTTGGTTTCCACTCAATTAATACATTATGTTTATCTCATCTGATGTGCAAAAGTTCCATAATTTATCATAAACATAATTAAGTTAGTAAATTAACAAACTTTTATTTTAAAACATGCTAGGTAAATAGAAGATTAGAACAATTATTGTCCTGTTGTGGAATTTAAATAAAATTCTAGGTGTCACACAGTCAAGTACCATATCCTGTACACCACACTGACTCCAGGAAACACAAACTGTATTTAACAACTATACGGAACACAAAATGGACATAATAATTGATAATAAAGGCCCTTCACACATTCTTGCCTCCTCATCAGCGATAATGTTCCGCTTTCTGAGATCTACAAATTTGCAACTAGCAACCACAATATTTCGGCAACCATACAGCCACACAATTACACGATTTCTCATCAGCACGCTCATTTAAAGATAGGTGAAGCTAAAGTATATTTTGTATTGGTTAAATACAATTATTCATCGAAATTCGCATTCCAGCTAAATAGTTGAAAATTATGATTTGTGTTAAGCCAGATGAATTTGTCTACCGGATTTACAACTTGTAAGAAATATACTCGCTAAACATCTTAAGTTGTTGATTGTTGAGAATAGCCTCTTTGACAGTCGGTAGTTACTTTAATCAGCATACTAAGAATATAAAGCCGCACCGTTGGTTCACTTTTTAACAGAGCTCTGATGAGAAATAATGAATTATTTTATATGGTTTAATTTATGTGCTCATATTTGTCAAATCATCGTTACCCCGTTCATTCACCAATATTTTGTCTGCATCTGTCACCTCTGAGTGGACTTATGGTATTACGTTTGGTGTAAAACTGGCTTCTTGTGTATTTGTTACCCCATGCGTTTTCATAACAGGAGACCCTGGGATAGTGTGTAGTCCTTCTGCAAGGCTAATTGGATGCAATGGTCCTTTGACACACATTCATCTAGTGACTGCCCTTTTCGCACATGGCATTGGAGACAGACCCCTCAGCCAGGCTCCCATACATTCAGTGATGATCACTTAACAGATAACGGTTCTCCCTTTAGTATCTGCACAAATCAGGTTTTCTTGGCATTCCTTGTAATGCTTGACAAGATTATCCAGCAGCTTTTAGGAGGGGGTTAACGCTTTTGAGAAACATGGAATACAATTAGTGATTCACATTTTAAAGATGCAATTTTGAAGGGGGGTTCACATTTTTGAGAAAGGGGTTTCACAAAAAGGGGGGTAACCCCCCTGGCTACGGGCCTGAGCATCATCTTTCTGCACTACGGCTGACTTTTGTTTCCTTCCCCTCATCTTAATGATCCACGACACGAAACGAAACCGAACGCGTTCACGTGTCTGTTCTTAGTTACTCTTGTTATGTTTTACATACTTATTCTTCCAGTTTGTTCGCCATTACTTTCTTTATATTTTAACCAATCAATTGTTGACGATCGTTGACATCAGAATAGTAACAGTTGCACAATCGCTTGCGTCATAGTGCCTTTCATTTTGCCTTCACGTCGATTGTGACGTCAGCGGCTTGTCAAAATCACTCCGAAATATTCGCTGGCAATCCTTTTTTATGATGTAGCCCCATCCGATGTAATCGATTCAGGCTAACACTAAAAATCGAGTGAATGGGATACCGCTGCCATGGTAACGTGTTTTGTAATAAGAATCGATCTATTAAGTCTGGGTTCATTGCAATAAAACAATTGTCTCAGGTAAAATTTGAGTAGTTTTCGCTTAACGTGGTTTTGCATCCACTGAGAGCTATTTCAATTACGAGATTGCTCGCCAACTTTTCCAAAAAGTACTTCTTATAATCACTAAGCGAACGTGGAACAGAACTTTATCTTAGTTGCCGCACCTCCCGT
>OZ023218.1:34245409-34350409 GCA_963995525.1 Escarpia spicata
AATGTTTCTTCTATGCAATTCACAGTTTTGACAGGGAATTTGTTAGATAGATAAACTTTGTCATGATTACATTAATAAATCTGGAAAGAACTGTCAACTGTTTTACATTATATACATTAAACAAGTGGTTTATTTTAAAAGTATTAGGTCTGTTTCTGAAGTATTTCTGTATTTATTGAGAGAGAGGAGAGAGAGGAGATGGAGGAGAGAGAGAGAGAGGAGAGTGAGAGAGAGAGAGAGAGAGAGAGAGAGAGAGAGAGAGAGAGAGATAGAGGAGAGAGAGATACGAGAGAGAGATAACATGAAGAGAGAGAGAGAGAGAACAAAGAATGTAGAAGGAGAGATAGAGAGAGAGAGAGAGAGAGAGAGAGAGAGAAAGAGAGAGACATAGAGAAAGAGAGAGTGATTGAGAGGGGGAAGCTGGCGAGAGGTACGTCGAGAAATAGAGGATGGAATTGGGGATTTAAAATTAGACAGACAGACTGAAGAAACATGGAAAGCGACGGAGAAGAGAAGGATGGAGGGGTAAAGTGGGGAAAGAGACGGAAAGGCGGGGAAGAGGAGGATGGATAGGTAGAGTGGAGAGAGAGACGGAAACGGAGAGGAGGGGAGCGGACTGGAGGGAACGAGAAAGAAAGGAGATGAGAAAGGAGATGGAGAATTACAATGACAATGAGTTTTATTTCCCTACGACCTCTTGTGGGGTAAAAAAAAGTGTTCTTTCTAAAGTACATTTTAATAGAACACATTGTATTCTTAAGAACATCTAGATTTATATTATATAAATAATATTTGCTTGATTTAAAACATAACACACAATACATAAACATTCAGTGATCTTACTATATTAAGTATTTTCAATAATTATATAATCAGTAGTGCAAACCAAATAATGTAACATAATATAAAAAAACAAAAACAAACATTTTACACATGTATTGCACATTTTGAACACATTTACATGTACTTATATGACTAATAAGTTAACTAGCAGCTACAATGTTTCTTCTATGCAATTCACAGTTTTGACAGGGAATTTGTTAGATAGATAAACTTTGTCATGGTTACATTAATAAATCTGGAAAGTCCTGTCAACTGTTTAACATTATGTACTTTAAAAAACTGGTTCATTTTCAAAGTATTTGGTCTGTTTCTAAAGTATTTCTGTATGAATTGAGAGAGAGAGGAGAGAGAGAGAGAGAGAGGAGAGAGAGATATGAAAGAGAGATAAGAGGAAGAGAGAGAGAGAGAGAACGAGAGAGAGACCGAGAGAGAGTGAGAGAGAGAGAGAGAGAGAGAGAACGAGAGAGAGATAATGAGAGAGAGAGAGGAGCGAGAGAGAGAGAACGAGAGATAGAGAGAGTGAGAGAGAGAGAACGAGAGAGAGAGAAAAAAACAACGATAGAGAGGAGAGAGAGAGTGAGACAGAAAGAGAGAGAGAAAGAGAAAGAGGAGAGAGAGAGGAGGAGAGAGAGATAAGAGGAAGAGAGAGATAAGAGGAAGAGAGAGATAAGAGGAAGAGAGAGATAAGAGGAAGAGAGAGAGAGAACAGAGAATATAGAAAGAGAGAGATAGAGAGAGAGAGAGAGAGAGAGAGAGGGAGAGAGAGAGAGAGAGAGAGAAAAAAAGAGGGAGAAAGAGAGGGATAGGGGTAAGAAGATATTGAGAACAGAGAGAGACCGTATTCTTATACACTGGTGAACCATGGAAGTAGTAATAGGCGTGGTGTAGCGGGGATGGTGTCGCGCACCTGCGGAAATCCTATGTTAAGAGATAGGGATTTTTTTAAACCCATGCGCACCCTCACAAAAACTGTGTAGTTATTCTTCGACTGTCGGGGTTTCCACAATAATCCTGAAGAAGAAAAAGTGTGTGCGCTTGTTTGTTTGTTTGCGAGTGTGCGTTTGTTTGTTTGTTTGTTTGTGTTAGCCCATTAGGTTTTCCCATCACCGTGTTCCCAGTTTCCAAATCATTATTACCGAGGAACGAACAGAGAACCGAGTCGCCCGACTATCATCAGTCCACACCGACATGCGACACTTCATTTCCTACGTGCCACAAAGACAAGGCGGATAATCAACGTCGACACTTCCTGTATTTCAATTTCCGCCTCAACGTAGTTACCATATTAATGACGTCCAAAAAACTTATGTATAAACCGTATGAAGTTACCTCTATGAAACAGCTGACAATGCACAGTTCTTGTCGACGGCTGTAGCATCCGGCAAAGCGACGAGCGGATAAACTAGTCGCAGATTTGACAACCGCAACGACTAATTAATGTCCATGTCAGCTAATGCTGACCGGAAACTCTCGGGGTCTAAGAACTCGTTGTATGTACAAGGCACGTGGGACGCAGTGGTCGTGCGGTAATGTGCAGGGCAATCGGTCGAGAGTACCAGGGCAAGTAATTGATTGCACACAGTGGGTAATTGTGTGACTTGTAATAAACTCACAGATTCAGAGAAAACTCACAGATGCATACACTCACACACAATCAGACGCGCACGTGAACGCGCATATGTACGGACACTCACTCAAATATGAGCAAGCAAATGTGCATACGTACACCCACAAATGCACGCACGCGCACACATACAATACATTCACACACACGTACATGCAAACATACCTATATGCATACATGTCTACATACATGCATGCATACATACATACATACATACATACATACATACATACATACATACACACATACACACATACACGCATACACACATACACACATACACACATACACGCATACACGCATACACACATACACACATACACACATACACACATACATACATAAATACATACATACATACATACATACATGCATACACACATACATATGTACATGCATACATACGTACATGCATACATACAAACATACATACGTTCATACGTACACACTACATGCGTACATACGTACAAACGTAAACACGTGCAAACGCACACACGCACACGCGCACACGCGCAAACGCGCAAACGCGCACACGCGCACACGCGCACACGCGCACACGCGCACACGCACACACGCACACACGCACACACGCACACACGCACGCACGCACACACGCACACACGCACACATGCAAACATGCATACATGTACACATACATACATACTTACATGTATATATACACGCAAACTCCACATGCGTAACAAAATAGAGGCAAACAGACAAATATATATACGGGCAGGCATACGGACAGGCAGATGGAGACGGGCCGACGAACAGACAGACAAACAGGCAGACAGACACAAACACACTCACATGCAAGCGCAAACGCGGGGGGGGGGGGAATAAAACAAACATAGAATGAAACAGAGACAAAGAGAATGGATGGCGTGAAATGAGATAGAGGGAGGGGCCAAACCGACGGCCCTCGGGACTACAGGCGTGTTGCACTCCGAATATAACGTCCTAATCAAAGGGTGTAGTAGTCCCTGTGTACCTAATCTAACCATAACGGACAAAGCGTAATGACGTTAGAACGTTAACGTTTTCCTCCGATACTAGTCGAATTGCATCACAGGCTTAAAACCTTCAACGATTTATCATCGACCTTTCGGGAGAAAAATAGCCGGTTAGTAATTTTTTTTACCGGTTTTTGGTTATGCATCCGAAGTCAATCGGACGTAAATCAAGTATTCATACCGTTACGCGTTTTTTCTGTGATTGTTCCGTTGTCCACCAATCAGTTGGGAAGGTTTCTAAAAACGTTTCACATTTACCTAATAATAAACGTCACGCAAGAGCACTTCGGGAAACCGTTTTTTCTAAGTAACTGTCTCGTCTTCATAAAAGTTCAAGTTCAAGAATAGTGCTTTGTTTTCTACGTAAAGAAGTACTCGATCTCTGATCGCAGACGCACTGCACTTGGTGTGATGCACATAAAAGACAGCTTGACATTTGAAATTTGAACACATTTCCGGATCGAATAACCCATTACCGGAGCACATGCTCTCCATAGGAAGCTGGCTCGATTGCGATTGCGAATAGGACATGTTCAAGAAAAGTTGGGACTGACAGGTTATATAATGTTTAGGAAAGATAGAATAGGAAGAAGGGGAGGTGGACTTATTTTATATATTAAAGAATCTATCCAGACATATGAAATAAAATTAAAAAGAGAAGCAGATTGCGAAGAAGCTGTTTGTTGTAACATAGTTACAGGAAACTCACGTTAACGGTTGGGTTAGTTTATCGAAGTCCAAACACAAGCATAGAAGAGAAAGTACAAAACGCTATAAGGGAAGTAAGCAAACGGACTGTATTATTATGGAGGTGTACATGGGGTGAGGACCACAAGTTGTTAGTTTAGTACAAGATAGTTTCCTTTCTCGACATTTGCTAGAACCAACCAGAGGTGAGAATGTGTTAGACATAGATTTGTCCTCACAGAATGAATTAATTGACAATGTGAAGATATATGAGCCACTGGGGAGTAGTGATCACAACCAGATACATTTTACCATCAAAGTAAACTCAGAAAGGAATAATAAAAAGCAATACAGGAGACATTTCCGCAAAGGAAGATATAAGGACATCAATATATTTTTTATGGCAAAGATAGACTGGAATAACACACTGAAGAATAAGTTAGCAACAGAATGCTGGAATATCTTCAAGAGTGGAATTGAGTGCATCGTCAATTTGTTCCCTTGAAAAAACAAGGGAAACGGTCTAGAAAGAAACACTTATCAAAAGGTTCCATTGGAACAATTAAGTACAAACAACATTTACAAAGAAGCACGTATCCAAGCTACAATTGAAATTATAAATTCAAAGAGAAGCTATGCACAACAATTAGCTCGTAACATAAAACATGACAGCAAGAGTTTTTCTGTATACGTTAGAAGCAAACAGAAAGTTCAGGATAAGGTCGGTCCTCTAGAAGATAGTACTGGAAATATATTATCAGAGGGATTTTTAATGGCAGAAACCTGAATAAGTATTTTGGTTAGGTGTTACCATGAACGGTATTTGTTCACTGCCAGTACCAGGGGCTAAGTTCAAGGGGGCGGAATCAAACTGTTTAGGACAGATAATTGTAACCACGGAAATGCTTTAGTTTTCAACTTGATATTAGAAGAGGGAGTGGTTTCTTTAGAATGGGAAGAAGCAAACATTATACCGTTATTTAAAAAAGGTTCCAGAAACAAGTCAGATAACTACAGACACGTGAGCTTAACATCGGTGATTTACAAATTATTAGAAAGACTAATTAAAGATCACATGGTGAATTTTCTTGGTAAATATAACTTGATAAATGCATCTCAACATGGATTTCTAAAAGCGAGGTTATGTTTTTTGGAAGATATCACTAAGTGGGTAGATGATGGATCACCAGTAGATATCATCTACTTAGATTTGATTTTCAGAACGCTTTCGACAAAGTGCCATATCAAAAATTACTGCTTAAATTAAAGGTCCATGGCATAGGAAATGGTATAATTAACTGGATAGAAAATGGCTGATTGACAGAAGACAAGTAGTTGATGGGGAGCCTTCAAACTGAAAATTAGTTTTGAGTGGGGTACCACAGGGATCAGTACTGGAACCTATATTATTCTTAATATGTATCAACTATTTGGACGAGGATATAACAAGCAAGGTGTTGAAATTTTTGGATGATAAAAAGTGTTTAGAAGGATTAAACGTGATTGAGATAGACAGTATTTACAAGATGCATTATTTTTAACATACACTTGTATATTGTTGTAAAGCGCTGTGAACAATATTGGATGTGGCGCTTAACAAAATAAAATATTATTATTATTATCATCTTGATAGGTTAATCAAATGGTCTGAAAAGTGCAAATGTTGTTCAATTTTGGGAAATGTAAATGCATCACACAAGACACGGGAACAAAGATGTACAATATACAATGGGGGTACTGTACTAAGTATTACAGTAAAAGAAAAGGACTCATGGTTAACCATTAGTGGTGATAAGAAGGTTTTAGAGCAGTGCGGAATTGCAGGTTCAAAGGGAAATCAAATCATTGATTAATTAGGCGAAATATACCATGTAAGAAAAAATAACTAATAATACTGCTGTACAAAACAATAGTTCGGCCTCATTTAGAATATTGTATTCATATCGCAAGAAGGACATAGATATGTTAGAAAGAGTACAGAGGAGAGCGACTAAAACGATACCAAAACTGAGGGATCTTAGTTACGAAACACGTCTAAAATTATGTGGTTTAACAATACTAGAGACCAGGAGATTGAAAGAAAATCAGATAGAAGTGTTTAAAATATTGAATGGTTATGAAAATATTGATAGAAAATATGTTTTCTTAGTTAAGAAAGATAGAAGTACTAGAGGACATTAAATTTCATTAGTAAAGGAGCAGTCTAGATTAGACGTAGGAAAGTTCTCATTTCCACTGTAAATGAATGGAAAAGATTATCTGCTAATTGTGTGGGTGCTAGTAGCGTGAAAAAGTTTAAACATAAAAATCGACACATACCTCAGTAGGGCCGGATACACGTAGATAAAAAGGGTTGGCCTCTCCATACGCCAAAATGCTTCCTTCTCCACCTGCTATCTAGAGTTAATTCAATGGGTGGCAATCTTGTTAAATATTATTAAATCGTGTTATTTAGGTGTGCTAGAACATTGCCAACGGCTAAACAATACTACTAACATGTTATTTTGGGTTATTTATTTTATGGGTTGTCGCAGAATTTCGCGAACTCTCATCATATGTTAAGCATCACGTGGGGGTGTTGGTCGTCACCACGTATCGCGGGAAAAATAAATCGCTACACTTGCGCCGCCTAGCGAGTGGAGCGTCGTTTTAATGCTTGTTGGCGCAAATAGCAATGCTGGATCGAAACAATGGCGAAAGTGTCACATCACGTATTGGTGGGAGAGTGGGAGTTGAATTAATGCTAAACGTATGCCTTGATTTGCACTTTGCGAACTTATGACATCATCCCTGAATAATATCGATACTATTTAATCAGCTGAAAGCAAACATCAATGACGTGTGTCAATGATATTACTCATCGTCACGTCGTCAAGAATATACTGCGAACAAGTGATACTTCTCTATCCCGCAGTTTGTAATGACATTGTGGGCTAAAACGTTGTAAATGAAACTACAGTAAATCAATAAGCTAATAAAATATAAAATAATAAAATAAAAGCGTGTAGGACATGGTTAATGAAAACCGACGTCATAGCGTCAATGACTGGATGACTGGGCGAACGGTCCTCGGGAATATTTCTGCAGTACATGCTGTAACTGCTACCTGTGTGAGTGACTTCCATATAATGAGATAGAACGAGTGCTGGTAGGTCATGCAAGAGGTTGACAGTGTTCGTAGTCTGTGTTTGTGTCTGGTACAACCATCTGCAGTGGTAATGGCGTTAGGGAAACTAATGCGCACTTGTCCGTGGCCAATTAAAAAAAAACCAGTGACATTACTCATACGACGTCTTATGAATAAACAGTTCCACGTCAGGTTAGTGCACATAGACGCTTCAAGTGCTGCGTTAATCGCCCGTGACAAGTCGAGGTGCGGAACCCTTGCTGCACGTGTTCTGTTGTCTAAACACCTGTCTTGACGTGGGGTGTCTAGGCGTAAGCCGCGGTCGACTAAGTGGTACTGGACTCTGAGTCAAGTTTGTATTGTGAGGCCCCCCCACCAAAAGCCTAAGCCAAGCTGTATATTTTAATGCATTTTTAGTCGACCATTAAAAAAATATAACATTATGTTTTGCAACTAGAGTTTGGCCTAGACTAGATGCTTCCCAGCAAGCATGTTTTCGTAATGTTGCCCTTATGATAACGTTACTAAATGTATTTATTATACAAAACGTTTATTAATTATAAGTCACACTACGTCATCGCGTTACACTTAAATAGCGTTATGCATTAACGACTATATAATATTATCTTTCGAGTGGCAGTTGGCTCATGATGCGTACCCGTGTCATGGGCCGGATGTAGCCCGATGCAAGATGAATGCATTTTCTTTCAGCCCGTGGGTACAAGAAACAAAATTTCTACACTGGACATATCCCATCTTCACTAGTTGGCTAGTGTGCTGAGGTATGTATTTCCAGATGGACCGCCGGAGCACTTCGTCAGTTTTCTCAACATGCATCTATATATGGGGCAGGAGTTAGTGAAGAATCTACTCGACTTCCTTGAAGAAAAGAACACTGCTATTTCAGATTGAGAGACCAGTCGTACGACAGTGCAACTAGCATGAGCGGCAAGTACTCCACAGATGCATGCCAACAACCGAGAAGTCAATCTGCTAGCTATATACATTGCTTTCTTTGCCCACTCTCTGAATCTGTTCGGTCAGTGCGCTGTAGATTGTTGTCAAACGGCAGTATATCGCTCTTAGATATCGTCCAGTGTTTTTCTCGTTGAGTGATACGAGGTGATCGGCACATGCTGATGCTGCTTTTGCGTTGGTAAAATATGTACTCCGCCATTTCCTCCCTTCTCGCTAAGATCAGTTGCAATGATTCAGAGAACGCAAAGACCCAGTCAAATGCACATTAGCTCCCGAAGAAGACAAGGAAACCAGAAACCGGTGGCCGAAACCGGTGGCCAAACTATGGCAAGGGATTCTAGAACGAATGAGTGCTATCAGCAAAATGTTCAAAAATCCAATGTTTGACATCAGCAATGATGCAGTTCTGCTTTCGTCACCAAACTATGGCAAGGGATTCTAGAACGAATGAGTGCTGTCAGCAAAATGTTCCAAAATCCAATGTTGAACATCAGCAATGATGCAGTTCTGCTTTCGTCACTACAAAATTTCATTTCAACATTGCGACCGCCAGTTTGACATATTTGTACGTCATGGTCAAGAACTAACCGGCGTTGTTGATTTCCAGAGAAAGAAAAGACCAACAACTCACCATGATGACGGCTGCACAGACGGCACTGACTTAAGTGCTCGTGACATTTTCAACGTCGATATTTTTCTTGTCATCATCGGCAATCTGACGAGTGCTATGTCAGATGGCGTCATACCATACAGTGAAAGGAGTCAACTGACCGGGTTTCTCAGAAAATGGAGGATATTGGTAACGAAGAACTACGACGTGCTGCTGAAAAGTTGCTAAGCACCTACCAGAACGACTGAAGTGCAGAACGCACATTTTCGCAGCTGAAACGGATCAAGAATGAGTCACGCTCAACAGTGGGGCAGACAATGATTAACTTCCTTGAACTTCACTGATATCAATAAAGTGCGACGGACAGTTTACTTTTACATATTAGTTAAAGACTTTTTGCAGAGAAAATCACGAAGGTTATTACTCTGAATATCGAGTTTGCTGGTGAGATAGGCATGCGGACCTACGTCTGTGGAAACTCCGGACATGTCATTAACTTGTCTTGTATAAACTTCACTCTGTATTTTCTGTTTCACATTGTATCAACTTAACTTAATTTGTCTCCTTTGAGTGGGGCCTCCGGGAGATCGGTGCCCTGGAATTACAGTAGTTCCCCATTGAGTGGGCCCCCCGGAGACTATGGGCCGTGAAATTATTATTTCCTCCGTTGGGTGAGGCCGCAGGAGCTCGTGGCCGTGGAATTTGTTTCTCACTTGAGTGGGTCCCCGAGAGGTCGGGGCCCTGGGGCACCCGCCTCAGTTATCCCTATAGAAATACGCCACTGGGCGCAAATACCATACTCAAGCGTTGGTCGGACGAGTATCTCGTATGCTGTTTTCTTTGTTTGGTGCCGCATGCAGTGTTCTTTTGACGAAACCCAGTGTCTCTCTGGCTTCGTGCAGCACTTTGCTGATGTGTGGCTGCCACGATAACTATGTGTTGCTGGTGATGCCCAAGTTGTCCTGGTTGTCAGTCCGTGGGATTTTAAAATTATTATCTCTATATAGCGTTATAATTCGTATTGTGTGGCGGTCATGCCTGGAATAATGTCAACATTTCAACTACCCTTTGATCTGTATTGGTTCGGGTTAAGACGTTTTTTAACCTTGAAGAGCACCGTACTGAGACGAGACCATCTGCTCATGCCTAGAGTAGATGGTTGGCCGGCGACCAGAAACGTTTGAAGTGCGAGTACAGACGTCATTTGAATTAAGTTGTCACTTGGTCACACCCAGTAGATCGTTATTCAGTGCGCATTAACTAATAGCCTGAAAATGTCATACCATTAAGGCACTTAATGAAATCGACACAATGCTCGGAATGAAGCGTCTTCGAACGTATGAGTAATCAAGTTACTACCAACGTGCTGCTGACTTCGTGGAATTGGCTTATATTTATCATTCGTAGTGACGTCTGGCGTTACAGATAGAGCTCAGATGTAGCGGTGCTTTTGTATCTTCCTTCGGATGTGGTTTTGTATTGCCACAGTTGTTGTTCTGTGCGTTCGCATGATTCCTATATGTAATGGAACTGATTCAGCGAACTTCCCACACATAGTTGCACCTCTGGCGTAAGACGGTGAATCCGCGTAACGGAACATTGGCGGGAAATCTTGTGCTCAATTCATTGTGGATATCGGTGCAGAAATAAAAAAAAATACGTGCAAGGATGGAAGAGATAAGTAGCTGTAGCGAAGAAGCTGTTTGGTGTAACATAGTTACAGGAAACTCGCGTTAACGGTTGGGTTAGTTTATTGAAGTCCAAACATAAGCATAGAAGAGAATGAAAAAATTTAAAACGCTATAAGGGAAGTAAGCAAAGGGGACTGTATTATTATGGGTGATTTTAACCACGGGCATATACAGTGGAAATCTCTACAGAGTATGGGGAGTGAGGACCACAAGTTTTTAGTTTTAGTTCAATATACTTTCCTTTCTCAACATGTGCTAGAACCAACAAGGGGTGAGAATGTGTTAGACATAGTTTTATTCTTACAGAATGAATTAGTTGACAATGTCAAGATATGTGAGCCAATGGGGAGTAGTGATCACAACCAGATACATTTTACAATCAAAGTAAAATCAGAAAGGAATAGCAAAAAGCAGTATAGGAGAAATGTCCACAAAAGAAGGTATAAGGACATGAGGAAATATTTAGCAAAGATAGACTGGAATAACACACTGAAAAATAAGACAGCGATAGAATGCTGGAATATATTAAAGAGTGAAATTAAGTGTATAGTTGATAAATTTGTACCCTTCAAAAAACAAGGGAAACAGTCCAAAAAGAAACACTTATCGAAAGAAGGCATTAGAAAAATTAAGTATAAACAAATGATATGGAAGTCATATAGATGTACTGGAAATGATGAAGACTACAACACTTATAAAGAAGCACTTAACCAAGCTACAGCTGATATTAGAAATTCAAAGAGAAGCTAAGAACAACAATTAGCTAGTAATATAAAACATGACAGCAAGAGTTTTTATGCGTATGTCGAAGCAAACAGAAAGTTCAAGATAAGGTCGGTCCTCTAGAAGATAGTGCTGGAAATATAATATCAGAGGGATTCTAAGCAGAAGACCTGAATGAGTACTTTAGTTCAGTGTTTACCAGGGAAGATATTAGTTCACTGCCAGTACCAGAAGCTAAGTTCAAGGGGCAGATTCAGACTATTTAGGACAAATAATTGTAGCTAAGAAAATAAGGGCTATGAAGGATTATAAATCACCTGGAGTGGATGGGATTCCGCCCAAACTGCTATTGGAAATTGTAGACCAAATTAGCGTACCGCTTGCAACAGTTTTCAATTTGTCATTACAAGAGGGAGTGGTTCCTTTAGAATGGAAAGAGACAAACATTATACCGTTATTTAAAAAAGGTTCGAGAAACAAGTCAGAGAACTATAGACCAGTGAGTTTAACATCAGTGATTTGCAAATTATTAGAAAGACTAATTAAAGATCACATGGTGGATTTTCTTGTTAAACATAACTTGATAAACCCATCTCAACAAAAATAATAAAATAAAAGCGTGTAGGACATGGTTAATGAAAACCGACGTCATAGCGTTGTACTGAAATATTTCGTCTTGAAATATATGGTCGATTTTCAATTGTGCGCATGCGCGGTGCCCTATATGGGTCATATTGAGTCACGTGCAAATTTCCCGGCAAGCTTACTGAAATATTCTGTCGTTGGATGTTGCAGCGTGCCCAGGTGACTGTAAGTGTAAGTTCTGAATGACAGTCATTGGAATTACCATTTGCATTGGACTAATGTATTTTTTACATGTACACCTGCAGGGTTAGAGCTATGGTTGGACGTGGTCGCTGTGCCCATTTGATCTGTCATTCTGTGGCCCACACACGGATAGCCTAGGGCTAGGGCCTAGGCTCTAGGCTAGCGTGTTCACTGACACTGACAGTGTCACTGACTGACACTTGCATGACATCCATGCCCCCCCCCCCCCCCGGCTGCAACACTTCTTCCCCTTTGTTTAGGTTTAGCCTTAGGCTTAGGCTGAGTTTGAGACTAGTCTTAATCTGATACTAAGACTGCCTGTTATGCCCGCAATGCCTATAACCTATGGCTGTGTCATGGCTACAGCTATTGCCTATGGCTATGCCATGCCAATGGCTATGCCATGGGCATGGCATAGCCATAGGGACATAGCCATGGGTTAGTTTCAGGGTTGTGTGTTAAGTTAAGGTTACGTTATCAACAACAATATTTTTGTTTTTCCCAAGCCTCGACCTATAATTTATTACCTTATATCATGACCATGGCTGTGTTGGGTACATGCTGATGGCAATGGTTATACCTAAATTATGCAATTAAGGTCTAAGTCTATAAAGTTTAGCATACACGACATAAAAGTAAAGGTAAGTTCTTATATAGCGCAGTGTCCGGACCAGTCCTCAGGACTGCTCAAGGCGCTTTACACTTTACTCCCCTGGCAGACCTGTTCAATCGAACACCATCTCAACTTCTGTGGGAAGCATCCAGCCACGCTGCAATTGATGCGCGAAGACTAATCGTACACAAATATCTACCACTGTCTATAGCCAGGTACTCATTCATACATCTGAGTGAACTGATCGACACGGCAGCCAATGATTCTACCCCTGAGCCACTGCACCCTACATAGACATAGTCATAGCTGCCATAGCCAAGCCCAAGGCATAGCCATTGGCTTGGCTATGTGCATAGGCATGGACATGGTTATTCTATAGGCATACCCATAGGCAGTCTAGGCTATTTACACCTGATGATAAGCACGAACAGATAGATTTATATACAATGCAAGTGTAAGTACAAATATAGTGCTACCTTAATTATTTCCAAACAACCTTTAGAAAGGCTAAACCTAACCCTACACTTTCCCCCTGGCATATGGAACAGTATGCCTCATGTTTTTTTGGTGACCAATAATGGTTAGTTAATCTGCCAATGTAACATTGAGCGTCACAGTGTGAATAGTTGGTCCAAAAACTAAAATGCTATAAGTTACTGTACTGTATACTTAACTATTGAGCCGGAATATGGTAATAGTACACTATAGCTTGCAGTAATACTATTTGCCCTGTTGCCCATGGCGTTGCATACCCATGTGTAGGGCAAGCTGATTGAAATCAAATGATTTTTTATTAAAATCATTGATTAAAATAAACTATTTTATTTCTTCTTAATCACTGCAGTTTAAACTTTTTGATAAAAGCACTTGACTTTTAGTACCGTTGTCCATTATCAACAGAACACGGCTGTCTATTTGTGAGTTTAGAGATTTCCTGTTTGATTTTCCTGCCATCTGGTGGCCACAGTCAAGAGCGTGAAACTGTCAATACAATAATAATAATTATTGGTTAACGTGATTAGATGTGCTAAATGCTAGTGTTATTTATGAATTTATTGCTGACACATTTCACATGTTTTAGGTTGCGGCAACACTGCTTATGCAGGCAAAGCAGGCATGCGAGACCACAACACAAACAGCGATATATTCCACCGAAACGCGATATCTGGTGCCAGACAATTTGAGAAAATGGTCATCTTTGTAAGTTACAAGAATAAGGATAATTGATCTAATTATACATGGATATATGTATGTCCAAGTTATGGCAGTCGTTACTTTGTTTAACTCAGTACATTGCGTCTTACTAGCACCTGGATTGTGAAGCTTTTAAGGTGAAAGTAGGTATAATCTAACGATATATGCTTACTAGATGTCATATCGCTACAATCTACAAAAAATGCTGTCTCTATACAATGGCTCGTCAAATCTAACGTTCTTTTGCGCCGAACTCTGTACTATTTTAATAGCCTATTTGAATTTAATAGTCGGAATAATGAAGGTGCACGAGCGGTTGCAAAAATCTGCATTTCATTGACACATCACTAACTTCAAGTAAAAAATTCATTAAGCAACACATTTGTAAGGGAGGTGTTATTCTAATACTGATTCCTTGGAGACTACTGGCTCGATTTAAATAATGCAAATGGGAAATAGTGTTTTTTATGTGTTAATTTTATGTATCTTCTGTAACAGGCTGTACATGATTTCTCTTTAGATATGTTATTCATTCCATTGCAGTGCATCGTACAAGAGGCGTGTTATAGAGCCGTTTCTGTTTGGGCGAACCCTTGAAACCCTCGGCCTGAACGAAGAAGAAGCCAATGCAATTGTAGGTTAGGCAGGTGTGACACCGTCAAGGAATCTTCAACGAGGTGTTGGCCCACAAGACATTGCGGTCCGGCCTCACTGGAAGTCGATTACACAGAGCCTCGCTTCCGATCTCCAGCAGGTTGCGCCCGGTGTTGTTGTAGAACAAGTTATAAACTTCAGTGGCAAAACAAAATGTCTCAGTGACGTTATCGTGGAACGGACTGGCCCCGTGTCATTCAGTCCACGTTCGCCTCGAGGATGGGAGAGTAATGCGTAGACACTTTGACCATGTGAGGAGTCGTTGTGTGAATGGTGATAGCTCGGTGCCGGAGAAGACACCATCTTCTGAACTGCCTCTTGAATTGTCTCACAAACGGCCTCCGGAGGAACCTGTTCATGCAGAACAGCCTGACGTACCGCTTGTCGTACCACGTGACGTGCCGCCTGACGTACCACATGACGTACCACGTGACGTACCGCATGACATAACTCAGCCAGAGATGGAATCTCCCCACACATCTGAACAGAACTGTACAACCAGTGCAAATCTTCGTAGATCAGGGAGAAACCATAGAGCACGTGAGAAACTTAACTTATGAAGTGACATTCACGATCACTCGTAGGAAAGTGATTGGAAAAGAAATTGTGAACGTTGGTAGTGGCATGTTGAATAACTTTAGCTAGAACTGAACGTTTGGTATATATATGCTTTTAGTTAAAAGCATTATTCTTGTTGAGTACTAGAACTCCACGAACATTGCGCTAGAGAACTCCAGGGACATTGTATTGTAACACTATAAGGACACCGAGTCATATTTGTTTAGCAAACCAGTTATAATATTATAATCAAGATGGTGTGCATGAATAAACTGTGTGACAATTGATTTGACGTTTACATCTACTCACAATCTAGGCTAAATATGATCAAAGGTAAACATGTATCATTGGGCATAATAATAAATTATTATGATTACAGGTAGATTAGATTTATGAAAGCCATTGTTATAAATTGTACACATTCATTCATGACTAATAATACACATATTCTCTCCCAATTCAATTGTCAGTACAAAACAAACACCATCAGACGGTGAATCTATAGATTTTGCCCAGTATAGTAATTATAATATCCTAATAATAATATCCTTAGTAAATTCATTATTTATTATTATTTACATTATTTGATGCATGCAGCCTACAACTTTTAATTGAACTTAACTGTGCACAATCATGTGCATAATTACGGTTATCAACTTATAATGAACACGAACTATATAACAGCAAAAAACAGTCGTTCCCATATTCTTAAATGTAGGCTAATTCAGTAATTGCAGTGACATTGGCCCCAATTAATTATTCATGCAATAATAACACAGTTCATGTATGATAATATTATCAAAAGCAAGCTTGCATTCACAGCGACAACTGGCAACATAACAGTCAAATATTTAAGACCAAACGTTTCGTGTATGTAGCCTAATGAAATATGTGGTATATTTGTTTCCTCTCGTGCGTTCCAACACTACACAATACGCAAAGGTCATAGGTCAAAATCTACCAAATATTTCAGCGACCAAATGTTTCGCTTAAGTTATGAAATATTCGGTTATCTATTTCCGCTCGTGCGCATACGACTTCTGCGCCGACCAGATATTTCAACGACGAAATGTTTCGCTACAGCGTCAATGACTGGATGACTGGGCGAACGGTCCTCGGGAATATTTCTGCAGTACATGCTGTAACTGCTACCTGTGTGAGTGACTTCCATATAATGAGATAGAACGAGTGCTGGTAGGTCATGCAAGAGGTTGACAGTGTTCGTAGTCTGTGTTTGTGTCTGGTACAACCATCTGCAGTGGTAATGGCGTTAGGGAAACTAATGCGCACTTGTCCGTGGCCAATTAAAAAAAAAACCAGTGACATTACTCATACGACGTCTTATGAATAAACAGTTCCACGTCAGGTTAGTGCACATAGACGCTTCAAGTGCTGCGTTAATCGCCCGTGACAAGTCGAGGTGCGGAACCCTTGCTGCACGTGTTCTGTTGTCTAAACACCTGTCTTGACGTGGGGTGTCTAGGCGCAAGCCGCGGTCGACTAATTATATTTCCAGCACTATCTTCTAGAGGACCGACATAGAAAGAGTACAGAGGAGAGCAACTGAAATGATACCAAGACTGAGGGATCTTAGTTACGAAATACATCTAAAAAATGCGGCTTAACAACACTAGAGACAAGGAGATTGAGAGGAGATCAGATAGAAGTGTTTAAAATAATGAATGGTTATGAAAATATTGCTAGACATTTTTTTTTCACAGTTAAGGTAGATAGAAGGATTAGAGGACATGAAGTTACATTAGCAAAGGAGCAGTGTAGATTAGATATAAGAAAGTTCTAATTTTCACAAAGGACTCTAAATGAATGGAACAGATTATCTGCTGATTGTGTGATTGCTAGTAGCGTGAATATGTTTAAAAATAAAATCGACACATACCTCAGAAGGGAGGGATACACATAAATAAAAGGGTCGGACTCTCGATAAGCCAAGGGGCTTCCTTCTCCACCTGCCACCTAGAGTTAATTCTCTGGGTGGCAATCTTGTTAAATCTTGTTATTAGGTGAATATTATTCGTAAACTATCCATAGACATATATTAAGAAACAGCTGTCGGTAAACAATAGTCAAAGAAAGGGTATTTCAGGAAGTTAGTCATAAGCCATAGCCGAAGCTTCGGAGGGAGATATTCTGGAAAAATCGAGTTTGTTAATGTGGCTAGTGTCCCGAGTATTCGTTAGGGCGCTGAATAACCGAAACAAACAAGACAATCTATGGTAAAGTGTTATATGCACAGTTAACAGTCTTCTTAAAGACAACTTAGTGAATAGTGTAAACATAGTTGACTAAACTATTTTAAATAGCTAATTAGATTATTATAATTATTATAAAATAAATTTTGATAAGGCGACTTGCCAGCGGCAAGTCAAGGCAAAGCGACACTTGTTGTGGCAAGAAGACCGAGGAAAGGAGACTGAGAGGAGGGAAGGTGATGGGATGGGAAGAAATTGGAGACTCGACGGCAGGAAACGTGACAGGTGAAGGTGACAGGGGAGAAAGTAACCGTATAAAAGAGAAGGTAGGAGGGAAAATGGAACGAGGGAGGAGAGAAGAAAATGCGATGGCAGAAAAGGTTGGCGGGACAAAAGGAAATGAGAGTAATCGTGGCAGAAGAGAAGTCGATAAAAGGGACGGTGAGAGGGGGACAGGTGACTAGATAAAAGCGAAATAATGGAACGGAAGAGAATGTGACAGGAGAGAAGACGTAATGGGGAAAAGACAACAACCAGACAGATGCAATTCGGAGAAGGAGCAACTCCAAGGCAGTGATTGAGGGGGCAATGAGAAAAGAGAGGGTGTTCATTGGCGACTCTATATTGAGAAGAAAGACTGATAAGACACTAAGCGAGGGGGAGGGCGTCGTTGTTTGTTTACCGGCTGCTAAGATATAACATGTGACTGAAAGGGTAGAGAAGGTATTGGGGCATGCATGACGAGTGTATTGTTCAGGTTTGTCAGCTGATTCTTCGAGTGCGTTGACTTTGTCTTCAAGTTGGGCTATTCTCGAGTATTTAGCCTGTAGTTGTTTCGTCAGTTGTTCGATATGAGAGCGTTAAATACATCGATTTTTTCAGCAACATCACTAGAATACAATATTTTTTTTAATAGTTTTGCCACTACGCTATCATTATTTAATAGCTCCACCAGTCTTAGTGCAATGGCATCAGATTCGTCTGAGCTGCTCTTACGTGGCTTTGGCATGTTCGGTGGCAGTAGTTACGTCACCAGTAAACGATGCACAACTAGGCGTATCGCGTTATTGCGTAATGTTGGTCGGCCGACCACTCCAGGTCTAGAGTGACGTAGTTGTTATTATAATCACAGGAACTGGCGATAATTCACACTGTGTGTTTGTTATGAATCAAAATGTCATTAATTTCCTTTCTCGACTCACCTAAACATTTGCCACGGCCGGGATATCTACCCCGCGTACATGATTGCACCAAAGGTGACCGTGGTGCTGGGAAGGATGGCGCAAATGGCACACAAAGGCGGGAGACACATCTGCACATGTTTCCTCCGTGAGACAGTCGGTTGTATTTCAACTTGTCATTACAGGACGTTGTGGTTCCTTTAGAATGGAAAGAAGCAAACATTGTACCGTTATTTAAAAAAAGGTTCAAGAAACAAGTCAGAGAACTACAGACCAGTGAGTTTCATATCGGTGATTTGCTAAGTATTAGAAAGACTAATTAAAGATCAGATGGTGGATTTTCTTGTTAAATATAACTTGATAAACCCATCTCAACATGGGTTTCTAAAAGCGAGGTGTTGCTTAACAAATATGTAATGTTTTTTGAAGATATCACTAAGTGGGTAAACGAGGGATCACCAGTAGATATCATCTACTTAGATTTTCAGAACGTTTTTGACAAAGTGCCACATTAAAGATTACTACTTAAGTTAAAGGCCCATGGCATAGGAGATGGTATAATTAACTGGATAGAAAAATGGCTGATTGACAGAAGACAACGGGTAGTAGTTGATGGGGAGGCTTCAAACTGGAAATCAGTTTTGCGTGGGGTACCACAGGGATCAGTACTGAGACCTATATTATTCTTAATATATTTCAACGATTTGGACGATGATATAACAAGCAAGGTGTTGGAATAGGGGGATGATACAAAAGTGTTTAGAAAGATTAAACTTGATGGATGTAGACAGCATTTATAAGATGATCTTGACAGGTTAATCAAATGATCTGAAAAGTGCAATTTTTTTTTAAATTTTGGAAATGTAAATGCCTCCACACAGGACATGGGAACGAAGATGTACAATATACAATGGGAGGTTCTGTACTAAGTACTACTGTAAAAGAAAAGGACTTAGGGTTAACCATCAGTGCTGATATGAAGGTTTAAGAACAGTGCGTAATTGCAGCTTCGAAGGTAAATCAAATCCTTGGATTAATTTTGCCAAAAATAGCTTATAACGAAAAAGAACAAATAATACCGCTGTACAAAAACAATAGTTAGGCCTCATTAAAAATATTGTATACAAGCGTAGAGGCCATATCGGAAAGAAGGACATAGATATGCTAGAAAGAGTACCGAGGAGAGCGACTAAAATGATATAAAAACTGAGGGATCTTAGTTACGAAATACGCCTAAAAGAATGTGGTCTAACAACACTAGACACCAGGAGATTGAGAGGAGATCAGATAGAAGTGTTTAAAATATTGAATGGTTATGAAAATATTGATAGAAATATTTGTTTCAGTTAAGAAAGATATAGGGACTAGAGGACATGAAGTTACATTACTAAAGGAGCAGTGTAGATTAGACATAAGAAAGTTGTCATTTTAACAAAGGACTGCAAATTAATGGAACAGATTATCGCTGATTGTGAGGGTGCTAGTAGCGTGAATATGTTTAAAAATAAAATCGAAACATACCTCACAACGGCGGGATACAGGTAGATAAAAAGGGTTTGACTCTCGATAAACCAAAAGGCTTCCTCGTTCACCTACCATCTATAATTAATTCTGTGGGTGGCAAACTTGTTCAATCTTGTTAAACACACATGCTATATTTACACGTTCGCAATTTATCGTTCTATCGATAAACGTAAAATATGTCGATGATTTTAACAAAACAACACGTTTTTGTATTAAGGCAATTAAGCAAACTGGACACCGAAGTTTTTCCACCAGTTGCTGCCAGGTGTCGGCTTGTGACAGAGTTCATTGCCGAGACCCGCCACCAGATGACAGTGTTTGAGTGTAGTCATTGCTGCCACTTGCCGCCAGATGCCAGCTTCTATAGTGTGTAATTATTTTCAATAGGAAATAAATAATTGAATTTAAATTTGAAATTGTGACAGCCCTCGTTGTCGCCACTTACCGCCACGTGTCAGTGTGTGACTTCGCTCAGTGTCGCCACTTACCGCCAGGTGTCAGCACACGCCTTTACTGGCAGTGATGGCTTGCCTCGATTAAGCAGGCGCTGTGGGGTGGCAGCATTGTCCCATCACAACGGCCTGGATTATTACGCTCCAGCCAATTATACCGGTAGGGAGCTTTACCCCAGATTCGGGTAGAGACGACGATTGGCTCTCAGGCCAACTTTGAAATAACAAATTAAATAAGGATACACTTTTATCAGATAATACAATACTATAACAACTATTCAACATTAAACTTATATTGAAACATGTCACACACAAAATAAACCGACATTACACTTTTTTGTAGTTTAATGCCTTTTAATCACATGCATATTAACTAGGTGGCAGCACTCATGGCATAATATTCAGAAGGGCCATTCAGAGCCAGACTATCGTTCTGGTGAAGTCACGTAGCCAGGCGAGAGTCGGTTAAGCGAGACTACGTGATGGCTAGTCCCTACCCCTCCACAACGTTTTATGGCAATCTTCTCAATAGTACCTTCAACCTAACCCTAACCATAAACCTAATCCTTTTTGCACATCATGCCAACCATAAAAGTGTATTTATACGTTGAGGGGTAACAAGAAGCTTCCCCCTTCTTTCATTGCCGCAATTCTCCGCCAGGTGTCAGTGTCACACAGCGTTCACTTGTAACTCGATGTCGTCTGCCACAGCTGTCATCCACATGCTGTTGTTAGTGTGTTGATACTACGTTACCCACATATGAAGTGGTTAGTTATTCATGGCGCGTTATTAAATCACTGCCATGTGCTATGCAATTATTGCCCGCCGTGGGACGGGGCAGACGCTCGCTTCAAATACACGAAGGTTTTTACACGTAATGTCCTATGTAATTCTCGGAAGATTTTTACTTGTAATGTGCTATGTAATTCTCGAAACGGATTGGCGTGGTAATTCGTGGCGATATCTAGTGTTCGTAGGTTTCATTACCCACGTCTGAGTCTTGTTATTATTAAATTCGGAAAGAAAATACAAGTGTAGCAGCCAAAAATGCAGTTACATCTGAATTAAAACTGCTTTCGCGATTCAATTTTTACGCTCGTCTTGTTATTATTTTATAATAATGACACACTTCTATAGCGCTAAATCCCCAGGAATCTGAGCTCAGAGGCGCAATTAATTATAATAACTTCATGAAAAGATTGTCCCGTTTACGTTTAATTTAAACTACCGTGATGTCAGGCCCGTAAGTTCCGAGGGGGTAATGGGTGCATACGGCCTCTGGCCCCTGAGATAAAAGAGTTCCGCTTGAGGGAAAATAATTCAACTTGAATCTACGTATAATCGAGCTTGCGTATGTGGGTATGTTAACGTTTTCCTTTTACACGGCTTGAACTGCGAGCGTCAATTTTCATGGATTAAGCTACGACCCCACGAAAGGACGCAAGACATAATCTGTTCAATTTACCCCGTATACATGTAAAGATTCTCACCTTTTATTGGGTAAATCTGTTGTTCGGAACATTTTAGTGTTGATGCTGTGTGCTTTCTAACATTTGGTAAATATTACTATCATGACGGTCATCTACCAATGGATCCCGTCAGGTGACGGGCATTTTTACTAGCTAGATTATAAGGGGTGGGGTGACGTTTGATTTTTGGGAGCCTTGGGGTGGGGCGGGGTTGCATTTGGAAGTCTCGGGTGGGAATGTTGTTGGGGATGTTGGGGATTTAACGACGATTTAAACACAACTATACATTTGTGTGTATAATTAAATGTCATTAAACTGATTGTGGATATAATTTCAACTATTCACACAGTATACCTTTGAACATCAGATAACCGGATTCGTGATGGGCTAAGCCAGTCGGAAAAAGTAGTTGTAAACTTATTTTTGTTATGACAAACCAAAACGTAATAGGCCAAAACGATATTAAAAACGTTACACGCGATGAAATGTTGTTTAATTTAATAACAATAATAATAATAAGGTAATTTCTTTTGCGCCTAAATCCTCGGAAACCAAGCTCAAATAGCAGATCGAAACGATTACACTTGTCGGATATGGTCAGAATACCTTTCCAAGTATTTATATAAAGTACGTAATTCGATGTGTTTGTCAACACTTTAAACACGCATATAACATGCCTGTTGGGCAGAGAGCCCTGTTAACTTTCCCATTAGTGGCCATATTAAAAGTGTTATCATTATATATGAAAACTGTACTTTAGGAAAATCTTAAATTTCTTCGTAGCCACTGTCATCATGTCATTGATACGCTCATCAATTTTGTTCAAGATCACCTACCGCCAGCTCTTTTAAAACGCATGCATGCACGGTACCCACCAGTATTGACCTATACAGCAATCTTTTTTCCGCAACCATGTGTGTTATGTGAATAAAAATATTAACAAATCACTCCGCCAATTAAAATCTTCCGAATATGCGTCATTTCACTGCCAATACTTGATGACAATGAACATGTAATGTGTCTGATCTGTTGCACTCAATTTACATAAAAGTTAAGTTTTTTAGATTTGAAATATCACCTCTTTCTAGGTACTAGACTTTTCTTTACCACAACAGGAAGGTTAACGGTGCTCTGAACTATGTTGCCAAACAGGGTTTGGGCAGTAAAAAAGACAACAAATCATGACATGTGCCGTATTGTTAAGAACCATGCATTTCTTTAATGTTAATTTGTTGTAAATATCACCTGACCAGTGAATACTGAAGTGCTGACGACACAGCATACTCTCATGACAAAAGACAATTTCTGGGAAACAAAAAGTTTTTTGTAATATGATGACAAGAAATCGCTGCGAGCAGGGTTCGAACCTGCGCGGGAAGATCCCATTGGATTTCGAGTCCAACGCCTTAACCACTCGGCCATCACAGCTGTCATTAACGTTGAAGTGTACGGGTGATTATGCATGTCGTAGCCGCAATCCCGCTAATTGCCTAATTGGTTGGACACGTGGAATATATGGAGTAGTAAAAAGATAGTAACAAATAGAGAGGATGGCCTGAAAGTGGAAGGTAAAAGGCGAAGAAGACCATGACTGCTGTAGCGTATTTCATCTAAATACACTATATATTTACAAAACACGACATAACCATAAGATGGCGGAACAGGAACTACTTTTTATAGTATCCAATTATGGATCATTACGCCGATACAAAACAATAGTAATTACGCATTAACATGTAGTTCTAAATACACAACAACTGCGATGGGAGGACAGTGCGGAGAGAGGTTTGACGGGATTGGGAGAGAAGTGGAGGAGAAGAGTGGCGGTGGGTGGAGGGAGGTGGTGGGTCCTCCTTCCCATTTTTCTTTACACAATAAACGCTTGAAATGTTGCAACTATCTGGCATTTTTAATGCATAAACTATATTTATCTGGTTTTCAGCACAAAAGTTCCGTAATTTATGACTAATGGAATTGAATTAATTATATATTCGATTTTTTTTAATGTACCCTAAATAAAATACAAAAATAAATTCTTTGTAGTTTTGAAATGGTAGTTTTAAAACAGTCCTCAATAAACTACGCCACATAGAATTTATATATATACATTACATGTGAAGACGGGGGAGAAGCGAATATGGTGTATTGTCAAGGAAACATTACCTAAAGAGCTACCGGAATCGATACCCGGATGTTCAAATGCTATTTATTTTGTTGATGACATAGAACCCTATCTTGATGATACAAAGGCAGTCTACAACGATCTGAAACAACTAGGCATTTCTTGCGCAATACCGACCCACAGAGGGACCACTGGCGGTCGAAGACAATGCCAAGTGACTAAGACAATTCCTATGAAAGTGACTGCAGATGGGTCCAACCGGTCAATACGCAATAGCATCGTACCAATTGTCAACAGAAGCAACCTGATACATGTTAAACTACACCGAAGCTGCGCGACTAATTCGTTTAGCTTGATAAGTGTCAACAAATCCGGTATCTGATAACTGAAAACAAACTAGACATATGGTCGCTTACAGAAACCTGGTTCAGGCCATCGCATATTGTCGTAAAGGCAGTGGTGCCACCTTGATACGCTATGAAACACATACCGCGAGCCAACGCCAGAGGCGGAGGCGGAGGCGTCGCCATTATCTTCCGTGAATCCATCTCAGTAACTGTAATGAAGCACAACAACTACACTTCCATGGAGTATGTCAACTGCTTAATCAAAGTTGGCTTCGAACTGTTGCGATTTGTAACAGTGTATAGACCTCCACCAAAACCGAAATCACCAAATGTTCCGGTATTTCTGAGGGCGTTTGCCGATCTCCCCGATGACCTCACATTTACATCCGGTCAGCTGCTACTCGTTGGGGACCTGAACTTTCACTTTGACAATCCCACCAGTGCACATACCAAACCAATTATAGATCTTCTCTCCGCAACAAACCACCAACAGCATGTTGCCCAGGCAACTCACGAGAAAGATCACATCCTCGATGTTATCATAACGAGATGTGGTGAGCTGCCTGTTGAAGATGTCACCTGTGGTGATTCTGTCAATTCTGACCACTGCGCCGTTATCTTTACAGTGCCTATCACAACTACCGTCCCACCAAAGAGAACAATGACTGTGCGTAATTTTAAAACTATCAACCATCAGAAAATCAGCTATGACATTACTTGCTCTGATCTGACTGTTCAGCAAGCCAGCGAATCGGCAGCAGCGGCATTTTCTCGTAACTACAATACCTTGTTGTCAATACTCGACCAACTTGCTCCTGCTAGAGAGTGTACCATTACCGTGAACAAAAAACAATGGTACAACGCGGACATCAAAGTTGCAAAATCTAAACGTAAGCGGCTTGAACATCAATACAGGAGGACACAATTAACAGTGCACCGAGACATGTACCCTGTATGTACAGCAAAGAAACAAAGTCAACAACATGTGCGCTGAAGCAAAAAAGATCCATTACGAGAAAAAAATTGTCGGACGTCCGGAATCAAGCGCAATTCTACAACATCGCAAACAAGCTGCTGCATCGGGGTAACACAGCAACACTGCCAACCTACAAATGTGCCGAATCGCTCGCCAACGACTTTGCACACTATTTTGACGATAAAATCCAGTGTACCACACTACAAGCGCCAGATGTCCATGATGTGAGTACCGACTTTGTGAGCATAGATCACTCTGTCACAGACTGTCATCTCTCTACTTTCGTGCCTGTCACACAAGAAGAAACCGCGCAACTACTGAGCAAGTCATCATCGAAGACTTTCAAACTTGACCCGATGCCTTCAAACTTGGTAAAAGAGTGCTCTGATGTCATGACAACGCCTATTATGAACATCATCAACAAGTGTTTGCTGGAAGGAATGCCTGATGAAATGAAAGTTGCTGTCATCACACCCATATTGAAAACGGCAAGTCTTGATAGTGAAATTTTGAAAAGCTATCGGCCTATTTCAAACATGTGCTTTTTATCAAAGTTAACCGAGAGGATTGTGGCAAACCTGTTGATTGCACACATGCGTGAAAACAACCTGTATATGCCGTTGCAATCAGCCTACCGATAGGACTGTCGTACTGAAACTGCGCTTCTGCACGTGCATGACAATGTGATTCGGTGCATGGACGAATGCAAAGGTGTGGTGCTGCTGCTAATTGATCTGAGCGCAGAATTTTGATACAACTGACCATGCCATTGTTTTAAACACACTGAGCAACACCATCGGCGTCGACGATCACTGTTTGTCATGCTTCGCTGCCTACTTACAACACAGACAATACACGATGTTGATTGCCGGTGAGGAGTCTAAACCTCACAGACTGGCTAGCGGTGTCCTGCAGGGGTCAGTTCTTTTACCATTACTGTTCACTATATATATGACTCCTCTCGCGTTGCTACTCAACCACCATGGCATGGCTTACCATCTATATGCAGATGACATCCAACTTTTACAAGCATTTAGCCTGAGCGATAATATTTCACCCGACATTGCCATCACGAACATTGAACTCTGTGTCGCCAGTATCCGGCAATGGATGAAAACCAACATGCTAAAACTCAATGATGACAGAACGGAGATCATCATCGTCCAACCGAAATCAGCAACCGAAAATGTTCTTCCTGACGGTGTAACTATCGGAAACGTTCGCGTGTTACCCAATACACACGCCAGAAACTTGGGGGTGACCTTTGATTGTAATATGTCCCTTGAGCGACACGTAACTAACATTTGCAGAAATGCGTATTACCACCTCCATAGCATTGGACGCATTCGTCGATACTTAGACAAAGAACACACAAAATAACTTGTGCATGCGCTAGTCATTTCACGAATTGACTGCTGCAATAGTCTTCTTAATGGATTGCCAGCGACAGTAATTGAGAAACTACAACGTGTCCAACATGCATGTGCTCGTATCATAACGATGCGGTCGAAACGAGACCACGTCACGTCCATGCTCTTAAGCTGCACTGGCTTCCTGTGAAGAGTCGCATTACTTTCAAAACCCTACTTCTCACTTTCAAATGCCTTCATGGGCTCGCACCTCCATATCTATCAGCACCTCTCTCTCCGTATCGCCCAACACGCTGTCTACGCTCCTCCGATCAGCTACTCCTTAAACAACCCACTACCCGAACTAAAATCGGCGAACGAGCATTCTCTTGTACTGCTCCAAGAGCATGGCATCAACTACCACTCACAGTGCGCCAATGCACTAGCGTCAATCAGTTTAAAGTGGCACTGAAGACGCATCTTTTCACAAATTATTTTAACCTTCGATGATCATAATTATTTATACCTTTATTTTAATTAATTTAATAGTATAATTAATATATTTTATTGTTTTAATGGCTTGCATAATTGTTTATTTATATATTTTAAGACAGTATAGTTGATTTTACTTAGTAGTAATGATTGCATAGTATTTTTTTAACTATATATCGTATGATGTTATTTATTTATTCATTTGCATTAACCATTGTAAAGCGCCCCAGAACAATTATTTGGATGGGGCGCTACATAAGAAATAAATTATTATTATTATTATGACGTAGCTAGCATAGCACTTAATACGTTCGATTAATTTTTTTAAAGCAAATGATCTTTTACAATGTTTGTCCTTTAATTCAACACAATTATGGTATGGTCAAGCGGAACTCGTTTTCATCAGCGCGGCGTGCGTACGCAGCTTTTCCTCCAGCCTACGGGCCTGCAATATAAAGGAGACGTGTTGCTATGATCATAAACGTGTGCTTGTAGGCTATTACAGCAACAACGGCGACGAAGAAAAATACTTGCTGTGTCTAGGCCTATTAAAGCTCTTAATGCATGCATAAAAAACACATTAGGAGATTTAGCACCCACAAAACACACTAAAATTAAAGATAAACATAACATACGTCACGTACCGCTTTTCGTGGAAATTGTTGAAACCGCTCAACCACCTTATCACGCTTCGTAACGGTGCAGCAAATGCAGTTCCATCCGAATTAAAACTGCTTTTGTATTTCAATTGTACGCTCGTCTTGTTATTATTTTTATATTTACTTCATGAAAACATACAAACATATCCTCTGTGATATCAGGACTGTCTGGTGGGGGAGGTGGGGTGCGAGGGTGCGCATGCCCCCTTCCCGGTGACGTGAAAGAGTTCCGCTTGAGGGAAAAGAGATCCGCTTGAGGGAAAGATTTCTGTTTGAAGAGATTACAAAGGGCGGATTGCAGTTTGGTTTTTGGGGGCCTCGGGTTAGGGTGCAGTTGGAACTCACGGGTGGGGGTGAAATTGGGGATTTTGGGGGAGTCTGAGAGGGTTTATGTGAGCGTCAACGATGCGTGGAGGTCTCAAAAGGCCAAAGTGGTAGTTTTAAAAACGTTTGGTGCATCCCCGTTTTGCATGTCACGAAATTGATCTTTGCTACTGCTCACACCCGTAGCTACTCCCACGGAGACAGGCGATGAACTTGGTGTGCTTGATCAGTTTACGAAACTGTTCCATCGGCAAGAGTGTGTGTCAAAGAGGCGCATTACAGTCCGGTGAACTTCAACTACAAAATGTCCACCACTGGTGGCACACAGTCGACTTCCATCTGGAACGGGCTTTAAAATAAGAGCAACTGCGAGATCTGACATCTATAAAACGCTCTGCAAACTTCCGTCTCTGCAGTCGAACGAACGCTGCGTACGTGACAGACCTTTCTGTAACTGATTCGTATTCAAGGAGTGTTTAGAAATGTAGGTATTTGACGTTCCGCAGCTGTCTTCCACAATAGCAACTTGAAAGCGGAAACGAACTGGAAGATATAAGGTGGAAGAGTTCTTTGATTATATATTCTCGTCATTCGAGTTGAACATGCAGCAGATTGAGCTGCACCGAGATGTCAACAAGAAACGCAAAATCGCTCATGCATGGCTCTGTATGTTCATTGATTTTATTACACAGGCTTTCAAGGGGGTGATGCAACAGGCCACGGAGGGCTTCACAGAGGCACTTGCATCGTGACGAACCTGTCCCGTCAACGAAACATTTAATTTGGTTGGAAGGTGCACCATGCAAATGCATGTTGTCATTCCGACGGCCGCGTTGTGTGCTGTATCGCTCTTAGTCCGCATGAAGGGCCGCATGAAATAGCTTCGCGCGCCGCAGTTG
The DNA here is from genome assembly GCA_963995525.1 of Escarpia spicata. Taxonomy (NCBI): domain Eukaryota; kingdom Metazoa; phylum Annelida; class Polychaeta; order Sabellida; family Siboglinidae; genus Escarpia; species Escarpia spicata. The sequence continues at coordinate 34,274,561 of OZ023218.1, forward strand.
GCCCGCGGGGAGCAGATTGACGACCGCTGCTTTACACCCATTCTCGAAGCAAAAAAACAACCTGTGGTTGATCAAGCGTTTGTTCCCCCTTTAAAACGCATGCATACACGGTCCTAATCAATATATACATATACCAAAATGTCCATGTTTTTATGTTACCACGTGTGTTATGTGAACAAAAAAATATGAACAAATCACACCGCTAATTGTCCTAAATATTATTTGAGTGATGAGTACTGAAGTGTTGACGACACAGCGTACTCTCGTGACAAAATACAAATTTGGGAAAATTTTCCAAAACAAGGACTTTTAATACGATCAAAATATTTCGCTGCGAGCAGGGTTCGAACCTGCGCGGGAAGATCCCATTGGATTTCGAGTCCAACGCCTTAACCACTCGGCCATCACAGCTGCATTACGTCATTGTTGTATACGAGTGATTATGCTTGTCCAATCAGCTGTCCCTCTAATAATCTGTGATCATGCGTGTCTAATCAGCAGTCCCGCTAATTGTCTAATTGCTTGAACATTTGAATATACGAGGTGGTAATGGAAGGGTCAGGGGGCGCCGAGTCGACGATCAAATTATCCATCAAGCGGATACCATTGTACAACAGAATTCACATACGCGATGCTGCTTTTCAGTTACGGCAGTCACAGTTTGAACTTGGTTGGTGTTCTGTCTACCGCCAGGAACCGTTTGTTGTAACATTCTTGAAAATGGAATTGGTGTCTGTTTTTCGCATGTTGAACTCAGCTATTGGAGATATGAAGGCACACAGGGCCCATCATAGCCAAACGACGAAACAAGTGCCAAGTACCTGGGCGTCGAACTCACAGACACTCTTCACTGGGGCAAACAAGTCAAAGCTGTAGCTGCAAAGGCCAACAGACTCAGCGAGTTTGCCTACAGAAATCTGAAAGACTGCTCCACCACCGTCCGGACGCCCTGCTTCAAAGGTCTAGCCCGACCAGTCCTGGATTACGCGTCGGCGGTATGGGATCCCCATCAGCAGCACCTGAAGACCATTCTGGAGATGGTTCAGCGACGCGCAGCCCGCCGCATCCTGCACAACGTCAGCCCCACTGCCAGCGCATCAGCCATGGTAGACCAGCTGAACCTTGAGAACCTGCAAACTCCCGTCTCAGCAGCTCAAGGAGAAACAGGAGAACAGTGGATAAAGCTAGCATGATGTACAAAATTATGCACGGCTTTGTCGACCTATATTCCCACCTCCTGGCCTATTCACGGAAACCCGTGGTCAGCAAAACAAACTCCTATTGGCCCACTCAAGGACAAACACTTATCTCCATTCCTTCTTCCCATCTGCCATCAGAATGTGGAACTCACTTCCCTAAGACTCCTCCGAAGCCCAGTCCCTCCCAGTCTTCAGGTCCTCCATGAAGAACTTGTTGACTGCTCAACAATAGCCACTACCGTTGTAATGCGCAATCTTAACCTTCTAAAACCCTTATATGGTGTATATATATTTTAATTCTTTGTTATTATTATTCCCAATCGTTACGAATAATGTAACTGTAAAACAATTTTTCTTTTAAACTTTTTAATCTTAACTTTGTTTAACCTTCTAATTGTTTTTAATTATATTTTAAACCATTTACATGTTTTATTTAAAACCCATGCGCACCCTCACAACAACTGTGGAGTTATTCCCCGACTGTCGGGGTTTCCACAATAATCCTGAAAACGAAGAAGGAGAGTTTGAAACCCGTCACGTTACAGGCTTCTGATCACAACAGTGGCTAGATGTGAACACTCGTTCCGAAGGTTGATGTTAATCCTTACCTATCTGGGCGACTGTAGAACAAGTCAACTTCAACCAAGTGATTTATATCCTAACAGCAATCAAATAGTATTACGAAAAGTGGTCTTGTTGTGAATTTCCTCTGTGGCGCGCGTACTCATTTGTGTTTGTAAATGCGCTCATAGTTTATTATTTCTGAACAGTTATACCCAGTTCACAGTTCATATATCGAATAAAACACGTGAACTGTATCTTTGGGTGTTTATCTGGGTATTTCCAATAAAACAAAGTTTAATGTACCAGGTTTTACACGTAAGCCTAAGTAACGTTAAATTTACACGGTTGCATGGCGAGTTCAGTTTACCCCGGATAGATGCGTCGGGTAAACTGCGCCGACAACCCGCACTACGCCACTGGGAAGGGTAACTAATAGAGACGGCGCCGTGAAAGTGGAGGACAAAAGGAAGTCAGGAAGACCACTACATATACAGGAGGACAGCGTAAAGAGATATTTGTTGGGATTGGGAGGGGAGTGGAAACGAGAGATAGGGGAGTGGAGACGGGTTGTAGATCCCCTGCCCACTCTTTTGTACAGTATAAACATGTGGCCTAGGGGGTCTAGGGGTGGCTGGGGGCCACATCCTACCTTAGACCTTTGGAATTTGGCTATGCTCTACAGTGGCGTACCCCCAGACCCTTTTAACGTGCCCCAGTTACTGAAGACGTTACGACGGCACAGCGGCGACAAAATGATGTTCAACAGCACCCGTCCCGCCCCCCGTCTTCCGATGTCATCAGTCGAGTCGAGACTGGAGGGGATAGCGCGAGACAGAGAGAAGAAGCTGAAGTTACTCAATTACTGACACTTGAGTTTTTTTCAGCGCAATTCCGTAATTGGAATTCAATTAGTTATATGTGTATATAATTGATTAAAAAAATGTACCATAAATAACTATCTCAATAATCTTTTCAGGGATTAAAACCCGCGACTAAATTGTGATTGTTTTAAAACAGTCATTTAACAATAAACACTACGCCACAAAGACAAACTCTTTATGGCCGCTATCTCTCTCTCTGTGCGTGTGTGCGTGCGTGCGTGCGTGTGTGCGTGTGTGCGTGCGTGCGTGTGTGAGAGAGAAACAAAAAACTTACATAGATCATAATTGACACTAATTTTTTTTAAAGTAAACCAGCGACAGATCAAAAAAGGATTTCGAAAATAGGATTCTGTGAATCAGCTGTCAACTAAATTGAATCCATCTAAAACTGCCACAGAAATGGACATATGAGATCTGAGACACAGTACGTGTGCAGATCCGTATAAATGACATTTGGGTGAAGTGCGTTTTAGGGAAAGCGGAACTTTTTTGGGAATTTCGATGCTGTTTAACATGACATCGGAAGACGGTAAGGGGACGAACAAGGAAGAGGGTTGGGGGTAGGGGAACGAACAAGGAAGAGGGGTGGTAGTAGGACGAACAAGGAAGAGGTACCGGGATCGATACCCGGCGCTCAAAAACTATTTAGTTTGTTGATGACATAGTTCCATATTTTCATGACATCACCAAACACTTAATATTTTTTATTAAATTGTTTTAATGCAATTTATTGTTTATGACGTTATTCCATGAATACAACAACATTATAGTCTGGTCAAGCGGAACTCGTTTTCCTCAACGTCGGGTGCGTACGCAGCCTTCACCGTCTAGCCTAAGGGCCTGCAATATAAAGGTGGCATATTGCTGTGATCATAATTTTTTTAAATGTTCAACATAAGAACAATACATAAAGTGTCTGTTCTACATCAAAATAATTATAACCATAAAAGTGTGTTTACATTACGGCAACAACGGTGACAACGAGAAATTATGGCCGTGTATACTAAAGCTCGTAATGCATGCATAAAAAGACACATCGTGAGATTTAGCGCCCGCAAAACCCTCATACTTATTAGACTTGCAATCCGTTCCGCGCGTAATCTGAAGCCGCCATTGTCATGCGCCGTAGTTACAAACTGAACGCGCCACTAAATGAAATCAGCCCGTAATACAACACTAAAAGCAGAGTACGTGGCCAAACACTAAAATTAAAGTTACGGGTCAAACATAAGGTCACGTAGGCCTAGTGTTATTTATGGACATTTTCGAGATCCCCCTCACCGCCTTGTTCCGCTTCGTAACGGTAGCATGTAGGCCTACACCCCATATATACGACGTTCGTTCTAACAAAGGCCTCCGTGATACATACAGCTATAAAACATTAACGTAAAAAATAAGTGTATAAAAATAACACAAAATAACAGTAGAGGCCTACAATGCTGGTTTTCCGTTGGAATGTTGTTGAAATCTACCCACAGCTAACGCTTAGGCCCCTAGCCAGCGATTCCGAGGCGGATCCAGACAGGGTAATCTGGGGGCGGGGGGGGGGGGAGGTACGGGCCGGCGGTGGATAAACATTTAAATTGCACCCCCCCTTGAAGCTCCCCAAAATACCAATACTCCAGACTCCATAAAAGCCTCCAATTGTACACCCGAGCTGTGACTCACAAAATACTAACACTTGTAGGACTACGGGGCACGTCACGCAGGCATATTCCAATATTAAAAAGGTCTGGGGTGGCACGTGCCCCCAGGCTTCACCGGACCCGGCTATTTATCCCCACCACATGTACCGCTTCGTCACGCATGCCCATAGACCCCCACCCCCTAAGCGTGACGTATTATATAGAGTATATAATTATATGATTTTTCATGAATGCGCCTATGGCTATGTAGCCCTATATTGCTATAACGCATAGTCCCTAGCCCGGGCCTAGGCCTAGATCTGCCCAATTGCATACCTAAGGCTAAGTTAACACACGGTAAATTATATAAACGCACATAATTTTATGTCCCTGGTTTATTCATCAGCTCTCATGGGCAAGTTTACGAATAACTTCATTGTAATTGAGTATGTAAACAAATAAATCAACAAAAACAAGATAGAACCATCCAATATAACATTCACATTTCTATCTAAATACACCACTACCAGTCTGTTACAGAAAGGCGTAAATGTCACGTGTGCGTGCTGCGATGGCCGAGTGGTTAAGGCGTTGGACTTGAAATCCAATGGGATCTTCCCGCGCAGGTTCGAACCCTGCTCGCAGCGAAATATTTTGAATTATTTTTAATAAGTGAAAGTTTACTGTTTGCCTTTATAATATTAGTTAGCGTTTAGAATAAAACGATATTTTCGTTTGGATTTTTGTATAAAGATAATGGATTCGTCTACATAAATGGATTTACTCACTGCCCCGCTGGCAATAGTCTGTGCGCGATATTGTAGTTCAAAATTAAACACATAACGGCGCCACCAGTTGAATTCTAATTTGTGGTGACATCTGGCGTCGTAGTTTACGTTTCTGTTTGCTGTAGAAAGTGAAGCGTACTTAAGGGGTCAGGACACTGTTAGACTTCCTGCTTGGTTACGAAAAAGTGCAGTATATTTTTGGGAAATTATCTTTTTACAATATTCATCTGCTCTGACATAAGTGTATTTGAGTAGTCAGATTTCTAGATGTGATTGTAGAAGCTGTTGACAGTAACATTAGTATTTTTAGCTGATTTTATTAAGCGGAAGGGTATTTGGCAGCAATTTGGCTAGTTGACCCTTTAGCCAGATTACTGCCTGCATCCATTTGTAAATATTGACGGGTGTCATACATACATGCATTTTGCAAGAGCTAGAAATATTAGATTTTAACTAAACTCGACCAGCATGTTAATGAGATGATGATAACAGCAGGTGAGAAGTTTAAGACATTTTATAGGTCACGTTTTCTTATAATCAGACAAAACGTTAACATGGTCGCCAATGGGAAAACTATCAGTGTGCTGACCCCTTAAATTTACGCAACCACTTAGCGTCACGTGTTTGCGTAAACTCCTATGTTCGCTTATATTAAAAAAATCACGTCATTTACTAAGACAGTCATCTTAGCGTTAAGAATATTCTTAGCCGTTTCATGAAACCGGCCCCGGGTTGTATGGTTGACTGATATCCTTAAGGCCTTATACGCACAAAGCGTAAGGAAGGGGGGGGGGGGGTATAACAATGACTTGCATAACCATAGTGAATGTAAATAAATGTTTATAAACATGATAATGATGGTGGTTATAATAATTTATTATTAATCCTATTCGACTATTACTGTTCTCTGCTTGTAGGCCTATCGAGACATAACACCGTTATACCTACATATCACTTTCAATCTGGACAGTTATCAATATTTTATTTCAGGGAAGTGGGAGAGAATTCGTACGCTCTGTGCGATTAGATAAATGTCGACAATTATCATGAACGATCCTTTCCTGGGCTTACTGCTATGGAACGATATTATGGCCATAATTCCACAATGCTACATTGTTGATTTCTGACTTTCGATTATCCATTTACGCCGAGATTGTCGAATTCTGACTTTCGATTATCCGTTTACGCTGTCATTGTGCAAGATTGTTGTCAAATAATTCACTAGAACGGCGTTTGGTCAAATATTTCTCCAAAATATTTTCTCCAAAAAATTTTCTCCTAAATATTTTCTCGAAAAGATAATCTGGCACAAATTGCACTCAGTGACCTAAGCTAAGCAACTTGCAAATACTGAAGTATCCCTTGCAAGTCAGGCCAAAACAATTATATAATTGCTTTGGTCAGGCCTTGCGCTGTCATCACCAACGACACGACGTGGTGTACAGAATACTTATATCGATACTTTTTCACCCACGTTATGAGCTGTTCTATCAAAGTTGGAGTTTAAAAGAACTCAAAGTCGATGAACGGAAGAAACGAAGTGCCAAGCAGTCTGCCAAAAAACGCGAATTGTTTGTCGGGAAGGTTGGTACTGTGTGTGAGCGATAATTCATGATGTTTCGAAAGCTGTCAATAATAATATTTATTCGTACTATAACGTGTACAATTCAGTGAAAGCAACGCATATATCCATCTAAAATGTATATAAAACGGTCAGTGCAGCCAGTCTCGTCTATGAAGCGTGAGCGTCTATGTCATGAATGGGGGAGGCTGTTTTTAAGTGAATATTATTAAACTTTAAATATAATAATAGTGTGGAGTCTCCCTTCACACTGTGATTTGTTTTGAATTTAGTTGACATTATGTAAATTGTTATTGTAAATTTTTTAGCTTAGTATTTGTTTTCATATTTTGTAGTTCTAGTTGTCTCCAGTGCTTGGCAATGTTCTATTAACTGACTAGTCTGTATTATTGTGGTTACAATGTAATGGTCTTTTGAGGTCTCATTCTTTATATGCTGGCACTGAGGGTGGTCACTACCAGGGTGCTTGTCGTCCTCAGTGGTTCTTTTACGTCCCAAATTGAGACGGGACCGACATTAATGTGATCACCGAGGCACGAGGGATACGCCGTCCCCAATTTTGAGAGCCAGATTTTTACACAAAATATCATGCCTGCTCGGTCCAGGTTTCGAACTCAGAGCACCGGCATGCCAGGCGGATGTGCTAACCACTACACTAGCCGCACTCTCTGTATAATTTGTTTCTGCTGTTGGGATAAATAAAATGCATCCTTACCTTACCTAAGATTGGAGGGTGTGTTTCTATATTTCATTAAAAAAAACCAGCACAAACCCTTCGAGTAACATACACTATCGAGAGGGATGCGGGGGTACCAGCCCAGCCTGATCACAGTGCTTTCTTCTATATCATGAGCAGTCTTACTCCAAACCCACTATACTTTATCACATATTGAACATAACTTGGGATAATGTCATTGTTTTTAATTTTACAGGTTAATGGAGAGGAGCTCAGCATGAAACTGCCGCAGAATAACATGTATAGGGACGTACATGGTGGTATGCACCAACTACCCAAATTTACACTGGGGAGTCTAGTGGAATACTTATCCCAGTGCGGAAAGAAGCTGGATGAAAAGAGCAAGTCTCTATACAAAGAAAGACGAGTTATCGTAACATTAAAATAAAAGGACTGTAGGATTAAAGGTAAATGCGAATAACCATATGAGCTTAGTAGTTTGTACGTCCCTGTCAAATATGATACAGCCTTGATGAAATAATATTTTTCTTTGTCAATGGATACCAGCGGGCTTATTTGTAAGAGGTTTGACAAATTTCTATGTGTTAAATGTAAGAACAAACATTCGAAACCTAACAATAAATTATTCAGGACCAGTATTCAGGAATACCCTGCCTCCTAAACTTTGAATACTCCTGACTATTAACCAGTTTATAAGAAACCTAACAGCTCCTTACTCGTGAATTATTATTGATATTACATTATATATGTGTCTGGGTAAATATATATATAGGTGAATCACAATACTGGGCCAAAAAAGAGGGCTGGACAGCAAAAACAAAGTCTTAGATGGTAACCAAAATACATCTACACCTAAAATTAAAGAAGATAAGATATTTTTACTCACTGTTATGTTGCGCAATGCCAAGTGAAGTTCACGATGTAAGTTACATTGTGTCTTTTAACAAAAATATGAGAATGTGAAACACTTCAGAAATCAAAATTTGCTTGACTGATGTATGCTAGTATCTCATCAAGAATCCAACCAAGACTTTTAAAATGTTAAGAATGATCAGAGCACTCTGGACGTGAAATGGTGGACACTAACTTACGTTATCCACCAAATCCACAACTTTTTTAAACAACAATAAACAGGCAGGATGCGTTTTTTTTTGTCTCTTCTTTCTTCATGGGCCTAAGATACAGCACAAATGTTATCAACAGGAACTCTCCACAAAGAAGCTTCTTATGGAGGTAATATAGCGTATTTTAATGTGCACATTTAAATATACATTTGTTTTCATACACATTTTAATAATAACATCTTGGACATGAAAAACTAGGTTAACTGCACTTGTATATTATACCCAGCGTATCAACAAAGACATATTAATACACTTTTAAAAAGTATTTAGCATATGGCGATGACTCTAAAATAAATTTATAAAATAAATGATTCATTCTTGAAGAAGGTAGACATACATATTATGAACCTTTGAATACTTGACGAGGAAAATACACTGTTAGAAAATACACCTCATCTTGTCATTTCCAACATACACTTTGACCATTAAACCTCAGGCTTAAAATGTCAAACATGAATATGTGTAATAGTTACACATGGCAGACAGTTACATGAATTGATATACTGGGAAAAAAATATATATATATAAATGCACTTTACTGATTAGCAAAATTAAAATCAGTCTATAATATTGACTAAGATCAAGCGTCACTATAATGAAATTGAACAATTTAAAATTGCTGTAATGACAATGAACACCTAGTAAAGAAAAATAGTTCACATTTTTCACCGTTTTGAAAAATAGCATAATCCACTAATGTCTGCATGCTGTATCAACCCACCCCCTTTCTCCACCCGGTAAACACTGACTGTTCCCAAGAAGTAAGATATCAAGATGTATAGATGCAGCTGTAGTAGAACATTTCTTGCTGCCTTTTTTCTTGTGAAATGCTGCAGATTTTATATCTACTGATTATGACAATGAACAACTCCATAGTTATTTCCTCCCAACGCTACTATGATGCATGTTTTTGTTTACTGAATATATGCTTTTCTTTACAGGAGATTGAACTAGTGTGCTTAGTACTACTAGCTCTCCAAGTTAATATGGCATACTGGGCAGTTGTATGTCCAGGATCTCGGACAAGATTCTACAGCCATGCAATACGCTGCATATTAACAGTTTGTCATGTGAATGTCCACCGAGTGATCCCAATTGTGTGTCGTGAGTTGCATCCATGACAGATTCCCCAGTGCCAAGGGGTGTACACTGGCTTCCAGATCAGTCAGTTAGCTTGACTGACTGGAGACCAATGTAGAATGCAGGTTGACATAAGAATGTAGTGACGCCTGACTAGCTCTACAATTGGTGATGGAACGGTGGGTGCCAGGGTCTGGCAGTTATGGCATGAGTCTTCGGGCAACAACTTTCAACGCTGTGAGAGAGGTTCAGTGTCGAGCATTCTTCGGTGAACTACATCGGTTTAGATATCAATGACATCACTGTATGTTTTCGCTATCTTTGATGGTACTGCATACCAGCTTCCTGACTTTTTGCTGTACATCTGCATCTACATATACCGAAGAAAAAGTGACAATTAGCATGGCTCTGACATGTATGATATTTTTATACGTGACAACACATTTATCAAAAGTCAATAATACAAGGTTTTTGTATTCAATTCAACTATAACTTTTACCAGTGTCCTTGAAAAAATACGTGAATTATCCAGCATTGTTATAGTGGTAGGGTTTCATTGTCTTTGTGTTGCTGATAGTCAGTGGCAGCCAGCTGAGTTCTTGCAACATACACCAAGCACTTGTTATGTACAGGGGGCGCGCGATAGTGTAGTGGTTAGCATATCCGCCTGACATGCCGGCGGCCCGAGTTCAATACCCGGACTCAACATTGGGGACTGTGTATCCCTCGTGACTCGGAGATCACGTTAATGTCGGTCCCATCTCAATTTGGGACGTAAAAGAACCACTGAGGACGACAAGCACCCTGGCAGTGACCACCCTCAGTGCCAGCATAGAAAGGTCGGCTTGGCGATAATGTTCTGAAAAGGCTGACTAGTTGAATGAGACCTCATAAGACCATAACATTGTAACTACACAAATATACAGACTAGTCAGTTAATAGAACGTTGCCGAGTGCTGGAAACAACTAGAACTAGAACACAAGTTTGTGATGAAGTAGTGGTATTGAAAGCCTTTTTACATTTGTTGTATCAACAGTCTGTTGATACACTGGCAGCAGCATTTTACTTGTTTAAATTATGTATGAATCATGAGGACTGTTATATATTTTTCATGCCACGTATCATCTTTCTAAATTATTCTTTTTATCACTATTTTATATTTTAACAAATAATTTACATTACATTTTAATTTCACATGATAATTAAACAACACCTGAATAAGGTTAGTTCTGCTATTGTGTACTATCCAGTCCTCAGGATTGCTCAAAGCACTTTACTGGCTCCCTGGCAGACCTGTTAAATCGAAAACACCATCTTGACTTATGTGGGAAGCATTAAGCTGAAATTAATATGCGAAGACTATCCACCACTGTCTGTAGCCGGTACTCTTCATACAGCTGAGTAAACTGGAGCAATGTAGCATGTAGTGATTGTATATGTAATTCTCAGTCACATAGGGATGACCCTGTCTAGTCTAATCACTATTTTAAGTTCAACTAAACATCTTTCTAAGTAATTTTTTCTCATTGGTTTACATTTTATGGGTATTAAATATTAAACATTGTTGTTAAATACACATAATTGTTTAGTCACAAATTTTTTGAGTTGTAAACACATAAGACATGTATAAACTACAACTAGCATTTGATATCACATGTACTAACTAGTTTTGTTTTTTTGCAACAAAGAATCGTGATAAAAGTAACTTTGTTTTTTATATGTACCTGACATTTTTTCAACCTCTTCCTATTTTTTTTCTTCTATTGTTGCTTTGCATATTATGTGCATGTGATGTGTATGTGATATTAAAAATTATTACATTATGCATATCAAGTGCAGTGATTGTACCTGTAGTTGTATTGTGCTTTTCATAATCTTTTCAATCTTATCAAATAGTTTCAATAACATTTTTGTACTTTACATTGTCTTTACTTTAATTCACATGCATTTCTAACAACAATATGCAATTTAACGAGGACACCCATTACTGCAAAATCCTCATGCAGACAAACAAAACATTCACATACAGGGGTGGATCCAGAAATTGAGCCTGGCCGAACCAAATGGTGTAGTCTAAATGTTGGCACTACCGAGCCGCCATAACTATAACTTCGGCCGCTTGGCTGGAGTGGTGATATCGGAAGACGGGGGGGGGGGGGGGGGGGGGGGGGGGCTAATGAAACATACTTGCACTGTATATACGAAGTTATGTTTGCAACATAAATATTCCAAATTAAATAAATAGACCATTAAGTTCAAGAATTGAACTGCAAATTAAATGTAGAATGCAACTGAAAGTTTCATAAAAGCCGTATCGACCAAAGATGGTGTAACTACCCTAAGATTGGTCAGAATAAAACAATTGTTAAAATCAATCGCATATGTTTGCATATCTTCCAATTATTATGCTATGATTTATATATATATATATATATATATATATATATATATAACATTTGCATAGCAGCATCAATTAATACTTACATTTGTTCTAACTGTCCTGAGCTGCATCCAGCCTCAGGAAGTGACTGGACACTTGAGCTGCCTTTGCTATGAACACTGATGCTCGATAGAGCCACCACAGATCTTGTCATATGTGATGGCTGCAGTGGTGTTGAGGTAGTTCACGCCTTTGTGTTGAAGCTGTCGAACATAGTCATGAATTGGAATATGGAATGAGTAAGATTATTTGTGAAAATGAACACGGTTTGACAGGACTACTACCCGTCAATATATATAATATGCATGTGTGTGGTATGTAACTTGTAAACTTTTTAATTTAATTAACAGGTAAAAATATGTTGCCCAAAGGCCATTTGCCCAGCACTCACGAGTGAAAAGGTCATTTGCCCAGTTGTGAAACAATTACAATGATATGAGAGTGGCAAAGTTATTATTGTATATATATTTTAAAGTGTAGTACATAACAAACAACTAGACAATTTACAACTTATTAACTAAGTACAGGTAGAACACAGATGGGCTGGAAAGAAGGTTACAGGAAATAAAGTCAAACACATTTTTATTCGAAAAATATAAAATAAATAAAAAGTTTTGCAATTTTTCACTGATAGTTCAACAAAACAAAGTTTTAGGAATTCAATAGTAAACCATGCAAAATACCCAATGCCTTAGTTGTGGTCTCAATGTGTCATTCATCTAACACTGCTAATTAATGAGGAGGACATTTGGCTGGCAGTGGGTGAACCCCTGGCAGTATCCACACAGTTCTACTGTTTACTCAGAAGGTGGATTACCACCTGTTACTGTCCAATGATCAATATCCCCTTTGTTCTTTAGCTGGACTGCAAGGTGCCACTGGAAGCTGGATACACTTGTCTAAAGGCTGGCTGAGTCACTGTAAGTCTTTAGAAGAAGATTCCAGCAGTTAGTCTTGTCTCTTATGAGAGCAACAAAGGCATTCTATTATGGATTTCCTGGCTTGATTTAACAAACAAAAATGATTATGGCCTTTCAACTACTTGCAACTGTGGTTATTAACTAGAGGTTCCTGACTGGGAAAGTATGTTCCTTGAAGCGAAGCCTCTGTGGCTTCAGTGTCATCAACGTGCAAACAATTTGTAAACTGTCCGGTCAGAAACCTAGCTGCCAACCCCGACTGTATTTGAATTGAATCACCCAAAGTGAGATGAAGTGAATTAATTAAATGAAACGGAAAACAACATTTACAAAATTTGTCTACAAAATGTATTCATGTAGAAGTATACATTGGAGTAACATACACTATCGAGAGGGATGCGGAGGTACCAGCCCAGCCTGATCACAGTGCTTTCTTCTATATCATGAGCAGTCTTACTCCAAACCCACTATACTTTATCTTAGTCACATATTGAACATAACTTGGGATAATATCATTGTTTTTCATTTTACAGGTTAATGAAGAGGAGCTCAGCATGAAACTGCCGCAGAATAACATGTATAGGGACGTACATGGTGGTATGCAAAATTTGTCTACAAAATGTATGAATGTAGAAGTATACATTACCAAATGCATGTTATTGATAAATTGAAAGACCAAAATAAAAAACAATTAAAAACAGAACTTCTATAATTTACATGTACAAGAGGATTTGTAACTTAACAAAACATGGGCTGCAATTCTTTGTATAGTAACGGTAATTCTCTGCTCTTTCACATAAATCAGTCGCAAGCTGTCGATACATGTTACGAAGGCCTACATGTTATTGTTATGGACATTTTCACAGTATTGAGGGGTGGTGGTTTTGTTAACATAATAAGCAACATAATATTATATTCATATGAATAAATATGCGTTGAATGAATGAATGAACGTTTATTCAACAACAACAACAACAACAACAACATAATACATGCACAGTATGGTTTGCTGCTGCTGCAGAAAGGACATAGTTGAAGTCTTAGACTTATGTGTTGCTGCCCTTCTCGAACTAAACAAACTGAATAAATACAACACGAATTATATATAAATTACAAGATAATATTCACAACTCACATATAAACTTTTTAGTGCTTGTGTTACTATTACAAAACGTCACCTTCAATTAAAAATTCACAAATATGTAGAAAGTAATGAGAACTTGATTGCTTTTTTAAATCGTGTTAAACTTGGAAGCAGAGTCAGTTTATTTGGTAAATTGTTCCACGTTTTTATACCCTTGACGGTGATGCGTGGCTCAGGCTGACTACTTTGAAATTACTAACTTCTCTAGAAGAAGTTTTGCGAACGCTGCATCTGTTCTTAGTCTTACTCCAGCTCTTTCTTTTGTGAGTTGTGTTGTTCCACAAATCCATACTGGTTTTTCCCAAATAAACCATCTGATGCGAATACTGACTGTCTGTCGTTGTCTGCGTAATTTGGCCCTTTTTTGCTGAGTCGGTGGCATATGTCCGGGAACATCCCATCGCCGGCGTAAATGCCATAAAATAAGAACGTGTTGTACAATCAACAAAAACGGCTTAATCGAGGCACCAATCTTGAGGGTCACGGGTCAGTCTTGCCCAAATTCGCAAACACGATATTATATGAAGTTTCCACTTCCAGATGCATGTCCAAGTAAGTGTTACTAGTTTTGACTCCTTCGACTCGAAACCAAATTCAAAATAGTTCGCAGTTTGTTTATTAATTTCAACAAAACGAAGTAGCACAAGTGCACCAACGAACTAGGATATTATAGTGGATACTTGATAGCTTTGCTTTTTTGGGAAATTAGTCAGAAAACCGAGGAGCATAAAAATCGAACTGATATTGCAGCGTTAAGCTATATAGTTGTATTATCACCAGACATTAATCGCAATACAACAAACCCCCTCTTTGTTTCAAGTTTTAACTTTGTTTTTAGTTTCAAATGAAATGCTCAGAGCTGCATTGCACAATGGTTTGTAAGTTGGACTCTGTGCTGTGACAATGTAATGTTTATAAAAAGTAATCACTTATATAATAACGCAGTATCCAGTCCTGATGACTGCTCAAAGCACTTTACACTTTACTCCCTAGCAGATTTGTTTGATCGAGCACCATCTCAACTTCTCTGGGAAGCATTCAGCCATGCCACAATTAATGCACAAAGGCTATTTGTACACAAATATCCACCACTGTCTATAGCCAGATACTCATTCATATGGCTGAGTGAACTGGAGCAACGTAAAGTGAACGAACTTGCCCAAGGTTCAACACAGCAGCACTGAATTCGAACCCGGGTTCTCTTGATTGAGAGTCCAACGTTCTAGTCACTGAGCCAATGTAACCGTGTGCACTGTTTCAATGGAGCACATTGTGTAAATACATATGTATGTATGTATATTGAATTGAAAAGCATGGAAATAACTAACCATTTCATCTTTCAAGTACTGATCTTGTGGAGTTAACTTCAAGTAGCTGTGGTCGTTGGCAAGGGCATGTGGATTGGCAGGAGGGAACAGCTGCATCACTAGCATTGACTGACTTTCCTGAAATATGTATATGTAGAGATATAAGCAACATTGTATTTTTTGCTTTATACATAAAGCCAAAGACTGCACTAATGCCCATGTTTTGACAAGTAACTATTTATCAATTGGTCTGTAAAAAGAATATAAGATTTGTTTCGTTAAATAGAGTGAACCTGTCTGGTGTAGTCGTTCTGCAGTTGCTCTGATCGAGGATCATATATAAGGTCGGAATTGTCCTTCCCACAAATTGCATGTAATCTGCTGGACTTGATAGGAGTTTCTTTAAAAGGTATAGCATGATAGAACGTCTGGTGGTCCTGCAGGTCAAGTCAAAGTGTACATTCAGCTACATATTTATGAATTTTATATACATTTTAACCTTTTCATTTATTTATTGTTGCTGATATGTTGACAAGAGCGTGTCACATTCTTGAAACTACCCAGCTTATTTGTACAAAATTGGGATAAACTAACTGCCATTTTTGTGTGCATTGACAATTGCCCCAATATTTGTACATAATACAGTGAATGCAGAAAATAAGTGTTTTTTTAAAAACGTCTTACCTGTTTACATGTCACTTCTGTCAAGATAGTTTCTGTCTGACAGTAGTGTCAGGCCGAACAGAACTGCTGCAACATGCTTGCAGTGAGCTGTAGGGCCCAGCCCAGCACGACATTCTGCTTCTTGCACCACCGCATCATTGTTCATGGACACATCTACTTTATAAGAGGCAGACTTCCTCATCTCTGCCCACACAACAGCTGACACGCATATACCGCAATAACCTGAAGAAAACAATGTACAATATAAAAAAAAAATTGTGGAGTCGCACAATACTGGGCCAAATTGGTGTCCTGTAACTTACGCTATATTTACTCCATAACCAGCTTCGTTTGCGGACAGTTCCTGTTGATAACATTTGTGCTGTATCTTAGGCCCATGAAGAAAGAAGAGACACAAAAAAAACGCATCCTGCCTGTTTATTGTTGTTTGAAAAAAATTGTGGTTGTGGACAATGTGGTGGATAACGTAAGTTAGTATCCACCATTTCATGTCCAGAGTGCTCTGATCATTCTTAACATTTTAAAAGTCTTGGTTGGATTCTTGATGAGGTACTAGCATACATCAGTCAAGCAAATTTTGATTTCTGAAGTGTTTCACATTCTCATATTTTTGTTAAAAGACACCATGTAACTTACATCGTGAACTTCACTTGGCATTGCGCCACATAACAGTGAGTAAAAATATCTTATCTTCTTTAATTTTAGGTGTAGATGTATTTTGGTTACCATCTAAGACTTTGTTTTTGCTGTCCAGCCCTCTTTTTTGGCCCAGTATTGTGTTTCACCTATATATATTTACCCAGACACATATATAGTGTAATATCAATAATAATTCACGAGTAAGGAGCTGTTAGGTTTCTTTTAAACTGGTTAATGGTCAGGAGTATTCAAAGTTTATGAGGCAGGGTATTCCTGAATACTGGTCCTGAATAATTTATTGTTAGGTTTCGAATGTTTGTTCTTACATTTAACACATAGAAATTTGTCAAACCTCTTACAAATAAGCCTGCTGGTATCCATTGACAAAGAAAAATATTATTTCATCAAGGCAGTATCATATTTGACAGGGACGTACAAACTACTAAGCTCATATGGTTATTCGCATTTACCTTTAATCCTACAGTCCTTTTAGTTTAATGTTAAGATAACTCGTCTTTCTTTGTATAGAGACTTGCTCTTTTCCTCCAGCTTCTTTCCGCACTGGGATAAGTATTCCACTAGACTCCCCAGTGTAAATTTGGGTAGTTGGTGCATACCACCATGTACGTCCCTATACATGTTATTCTGCGGCAGTTTCATGCTGAGCTCCTCTTCATTAACCTGTAAAATGAAAAACAATGACATTATCCCAAGTTATGTTCAATATGTGACTAAGATAAAGTATAGTGGGTTTGGAGTAAGACTGCTCATGATATAGAAGAAAGCACTGTGATCAGGCTGGGCTGGTACCTCCGCATCCCTCTCGATAGTGTATGTTACTCCAATGTATACTTCTACATGAATACATTTTGTAGACAAATTTTGTAAATGTTGTTTTCCGTTTCATTTAATTAATTCACTTCATCTCACTTTGGGTGATTCAATTCAAATACAGTCAGGGTTGGCAGCTAGGTTTCTGACAGGACAGTTTACAAATTGTTTGCACGTTGATGACACTGAAGCCACAGAGGCTTCGCTTCAAGGAACATACTTTCCCAGTCAGGAACCTCAAAATTTAGACTACACCATTTGGTTCGGCCAGGCTCAATTTCTGGATCCACCCCTGTATGTGAATGTTTTGTTTGTCTGCATGAGGATTTTGCAGTAATGGGTGTCCTCGTTAAATTGCATATTGTTGTTAGAAATGCATGTGAATTAAAGTAAAGACAATGTAAAGTACAAACATTTTATTGAAACTATTTGATAAGATTGAAAAGATTATGAAAAGCACAATACAACTACAGGTACAATCACTGCACTTGATATGCATAATGTAATAATTTTTAATATCACATACACATCACATGCACATAATATGCAAAGCAACAATAGAGAAAAAAATTAGGAAGAGGTTGAAAAAATGTAAGGTACATATAAAAAACAAAGTTACTTTTATCACGATTCTTTATTGCAAAAAAACAAAACTAGTTAGTACATGTGATATCAAATGCTAGTTGTAGTTTATACATGTCTTATATGTTTACAACTCAAAAAATTAGTGACTAAACAATTATGTGTATTTAACAACAATTTTTAATACTTAATACCCATAAAATGTAAACCAATGAGAAAAAATTACTTAGAAAGATGTTTAGTTGAACTTAAAATAGTGACTAGAGTAGACAGGGTCATCCCTATGTGACTGAGAATTACATATACAATCACTACATGCTACATTGCTCCAGTTTACTCAGCTGTATGAAGAGTACCGGCTACAGACAGTGGTGGATAGTCTTCGCATATTAATTTCAGCTTAATGCTTCCCACATAAGTCAAGATGGTGTTTTCGATTTAACAGGTCTGCCAGGGAGCCAGTAAAGTGCTTTGAGCAATCCTGAGGACTGGATAGTACACAATAGCAGAACTAACCTTATTCAGGTGTTGTTTAATTATCATGTGAAATTAAAATGTAATGTAAATTATTTGTTAAAATATAAAATAGTGATAAAAAGAATAATTTAGAAAGATGATACGTGGCATGAAAAATATATAACAGTCCTCATGATTCATACATAATTTAAACAAGTAAAATGCTGCTACCAGTGTATCAACAGACTGTTGCAGAAAAATGTAAAAAGGCTTTCAATACCACTACTTCATCACAAACTTGTGTTCTAGTTCTAGTTGTTTCCAGCACTCGGCAACGTTCTATTAACTGACTAGTCTGTATATTTTTGTGGTTACAATGTTATGGTCTTATGAGGTCTCATTCAACTACTCAGCCTTTTCAGAACATTATCGCCAAGCCGACCTTTCTATGCTGGCACTGAGGGTGGTCACTGCCAGGGTGCTTGTCGTCCTCAGTGGTTCTTTTACGTCCCAAATTGAGACGGGACCGACATTAACGTGATCTCCGAGTCACGAGGGATACACAGTCTCCAATGTTGAGAGCCAGGTTTTTACACCAAATATACCATACCTGCTCGGTCCGGGTATTGAACTCGGGCCGCCGGCATGTCAGCCGGATATGCTAACCACTACACTATCACGCGCCCCCTGTACATAACAAGTGCTTGGTGTATGTTGCAAGAACTCAGCTGGCTGCCACTGACTATCAGCAACACAAAGACAATGAAACCCTACCACTATAAGAATGCTGGATAATTCACGTATTTTTTCAAGGACACTTGTAAAAGTTATAGTTGAATTGAATACAAATACCTTGTATTATTGACTTTTGATAAATGTGTCGTCACGTATAAAAATATCATACATGTCAGAGCCATGCTAATTGTCACTTTTTCTTCGGTATATGTAGATGCAGATGTACAGCAAAAAGTCAGGAAGCTGGTATGCAGTACCATCAAAGATAGCGAAAACATACAGTGATGTCATTGATATCTAAACCGATGTAGTTCACCGAAGAATGCTCGACACTGAACCTCTCTCACAGCGTTGAAAGTTGTTGCCCGAAGACTCATGCCATAACTGCCAGACCCTGGCACCCACCGTTCCATCACCAATTGTAGAGCTAGTCAGGCGTCACTACATTCTTATGTCAACCTGCATTCTACATTGGTCTTCAGTCAGTCAAGCTGACTGACTGATCTGGAAGCCAGTGTACACCCCTTGGCACTGGGGAATCTGTCATGGATGCAACTCACGACACACAATTGGGATCACTCGGTGGACATTCACACATTCACAAACTGTTAATATGCAGCGTATTGCATGGCTGTAGAATCTTGTCCGAGATCCTGGACATACAACTGCCCAGTATGCCATATTAACTTGGAGAGCTAGTAGTACTAAGCACACTAGTTCAATCTCCTGTAAAGAAAAGCATATATTCAGTAAACAAAAACATGCATCATAGTAGCGTTGGGAGAAAATAATTATGGAGTTGTTCATTGTCATAATCAGTAAATATAAAATAATGTTTCATGTATGATCTGCAGCATTTCACAAGAAAAAAGGCAGCAAGAAATGTTCTACTACAGCTGCATCTATACATCTTGATATCTTACTTCTTGGGAACAGTCAGTGTTTACCGGGTGGAGAAAGGGGGTGGGTTGATACAGCATGCAGACATTAGTGGATTATGCTATTTTTCAAAACGGTGAAAAATGTGAACTATTTTTCTTTACTAGGTGTTCATTGTCATTACAGCAATTTTAAATTGTTCAATTTCATTATAGTGAAGCTTGATCTTAGTCAATATTATAGACTGATTTAAATTTTGCTAATC
The DNA here is from genome assembly GCA_963995525.1 of Escarpia spicata. NCBI lineage: Eukaryota > Metazoa > Annelida > Polychaeta > Sabellida > Siboglinidae > Escarpia > Escarpia spicata. The sequence continues at coordinate 34,294,984 of OZ023218.1, forward strand.
AGTAAAGTGCATTGATATTTTTTTGTTTGTTTTCAGTATATAAATTCATGTAACTGTCTGCCATGTGTAACTACTACACATATTCATGTTTGACATTTTAAGCCTGAGGTTTAATGGTCAAAGTGTATGTTGGAAATGACAAGATGAGGTGTATTTTCTAACAGTGTATTTTCCTCGTCAAGTATTCAAAGGTTCATAATATGTATGTCTACCTTCTTCAAGAATGAATCATTTATTTTATAAATTTATTTTAGAGTCATCGCCATATGCTAAATACTTTTTAAAAGTGTATTAGTATGTCTTTGTTGATACGCTGGTTATAATATACAAGTGCAGTTAACCTAGTTTTTCATGTCCAAGATGTTATTATTAAAATGTGTATGAAAACAAATGTATATTTAAATGTGCACATTAAAATACGATATATTAACTCCATAAGAAGCTTCTTTGTGGAGAGTTCCTGTTGATAACATTTGTGCTGTATCTTAGGCCCATGAAGAAAGAAGAGACACAAAAAAACGCATCCTGCCTGTTTATTGTTGTTTAAAAAAGTTGTGGATTTGGTGGATAACGTAAGTTAGTGTCCACCATTTAACGTCCAGAGTGCTCTGATCATTCTTAACATTTTAAAAGTCTTGGTTGGATTCTGATGAGATACTAGCATACATCAGTCAAGCAAATTTTGATTTATGAAGTGTTTCACATTCTCATATTTTTGTTAAAAGACACCATGTAACTTACATCGTGAACTTCACTTGGCATTGCGCCACATAACAGTGAGTAAAAATATCTTATCTTCTTTAATTTTAGGTGTAGATGTATTTTGGTTACCATCTAAGACTTTGTTTTTGCTGTCCAGCCCTCTTTTTTGGCCCAATATTGTGCTTCACCTATATATATTTACCCAGACACATATATAGTGTAATATCAATAATAATTCACGAGTAAGGAGCTGTTAGGTTTCTTTTAAACTGGTTAATGGTCAGGAGTATTCAAAGTTTATGAGGCAGGGTATTCCTGAATACTGGTCCTGAATAATTTATTGTTAGGTTTCGAATGTTTGTTCTTACATTTAACACATAGAAATTTGTCAAACCTCTTACAAATAAGCCCGCTGGTATCCATTGACAAAGAAAAATATTATTTCATCAAGGCAGTATCATATTTGACAGGGACGTACACACTACTAAGCTCATATGGTTATTCGCATTTACCTTTAATCCTACAGTCCTTTTAGTTTAATGTTAAGATAACTCGTCTTTCTTTGTATAGAGACTTGCTCTTTTCATCCAGCTTCTTTCCGCACTGGGATAAGTATTCCACTAGACTCCCCAGTGTAAATTTGGGTAGTTGGTGCATACCACCATGTACGTCCCTATACATGTTATTCTGCGGCAGTTTCATGCTGAGCTCCTCTTCATTAACCTGTAAAATGAAAAACAATGACATTATCCCAAGTTATGTTCAATATGTGACTAAGATAAAGTATAGTGGGTTTGGAGTAAGACTGCTCATGATATAGAAGAAAGCACTGTGATCAGGCTGGGCTGGTACCCCCGCATCCCTCTCGATAGTGTATTTTACTCCAAGGGTTTGTGCTGGTTTTTATGAAATATAGAAACACACCCTCCAATCTTAGGTAAGGTAAGGATGCATTTTATGTATCCCAACAGTAGAAACAAATTATACAGAGAGTGCGGCTAGTGTAGTGGTTAGCACATCCGCCTGGCATGCCGGTGCTCTGAGTTCGAAACCTGGACCGAGCAGGCATGATATTTGGTGTAAAAATCTGGCTCTCAAAATTGGGGACGGCGTATCCCTCGTGCCTCGGTGATCACATTAATGTCGGTCCCGTCTCAATTTGGGACGTAAAAGAACCACTGAGGACGACAAGCACCCTGGCAGTGACCACCCTCAGTGCCAGTATATAAAGAATGAGACCTCAAAAGACCATTACATTGTAACCACAATAATACAGACTAGTCAGTTAATAGAACATTGCCAAGCACTGGAGACAACTAGAACTACAAAATATGAAAACAAATACTAAGCTAAAAATGTTACAATAACAATTTACATAATGTCAACTAAATTCAAAACAAATCACAGTGTGATGGGAGACTCCACACTATTATTATATTTAAAGTTTAATAATATTCACTTAAAAACAGCCTCCCCCATTCATGACATAGACGCTCACGCTTCATAGACGAGACTGGCTGCACTGACCGTTTTATATACATTTTAGATGGATATATACGTTGCTTTCACTGAATTGTACACGTTATAGTACGAATAAATATTATTATTGACAGCTTTCGAAACATCATGAATTATCGCTCACACACAGTACCAACCTTCCCGACAAACAATTCGCGTTTTCTGGCAGACTGCTTGGCACTTCGTTTCTTCCGTTCATCGACTTTGAGTTCTTTTAAACTCCAACTTTGATAAAACAGCTCATAACGTGGGTGAAAAATTATCGATATAAGTATTCTGTACACCACGTCGTGACGTTGGTGATGACAGCGCAAGGCCTGACCAAAGCAATTATATAATTGCTTTGGCCTGACTTGCAAGGGATACTTCAGTATTTGCAAGTTGCTTAGCTTAGGTCACTGAGTGCAATTTGTGCCAGATTATCTTTTCGAGAACTTCTTTTCGAGAAAATATTTTGGAGACAATTTTTTGGAGAAAATATTTTGGAGAAATATTTGACCAAACGCCATTCTAGTGAATTATTTGACAACAATCTTGCACAATGACAGCGTAAACGGATAATCGAAAGTCAGAATTCGACAATCTCGGCGTAAATGGATAATCGAAAGTCGGAAATCAACAATGTAGCATTGTGGAATTATGGCCCTAATATCGTTCCATATACTGCTACAAACTTTTCACAATTGCGTTATATTGCAATTGGTGTGCCGGAGACTCGGAGAAACTCGGTAAGGTTTCGTTGAACATTCAGTAATTAATAATATTATTTTGATTGTTTGTTTTAAACTCGTTTCCTTTGTTTCCTATATTGTTTCGTGTCGCTCACAATAATAAAACAAATACTCGGGCATGTTGTGTATTGCATGTTAAGGTAAGTACGTGTTTCCTTATTGCATCGGTAATTATTTGGCCATATACCAATATGAGCAAAGACATATATTTTTTTTAATTTTAACTGCTAGGAATTGATCGGACGACAAATAGTTAGGGCCAATGTCCAAAAAAGTGTACAAATGGGATTTTACAAGTCCAAAAATAAACATTTGATTCTGAACAATTAAGTTATATTTTCTTATTCTACATATAAAGACGCATTCCATGACCTGTTTTATGTAATATGATTTACTTTTGTTATAACAGCTACTTGAAATCGAAAACTTACTATAGCACATACAATTTGATCATTTTAAATTAAATGTAAACGGGAAAATCTTTTTGAATAATCTAGTGTATATGCCATTTAATAAGAATCAAGAATTCTAAAATAGCATTTGACTTGGAAACATTTTGTTCCCGTGATGGATACTTTGGTAAAATCTTATATGGGAGAGAATTCGGCGATTTACCTCAGTTAAGCCTTTCAGCTAGATTCACGAGTTTATGTTTGACCTTATATCAAGTGTTTGTTATACACGATGTGCCCCAATTAAATGTATTTGTATTTATTATGTTACCTATACAATTGATGCTCATGACAGTAGCACACTTATATACATAGTATAATGATGTAATGTGGAAGTTAATATGACGAATTTACTATAACTAAGCCTTCGCATTTATGTTTTGACCTTCCATCAATGGTTCATTATAATTATTATTACGCACATTGTTCCACTATTAAATGTATTTGTGTTATGTTCCATATACGATTGATGTTAATGATAGTGACGTACTTGTATGCAGAGAATAATCATCTTATGTGGAAGACAAACTGGAGATGTAAGTCCAACTAGTCGTGCAATTTATGTGATACGAAGAAATGTATTCATAGAAAAAGTTATTCAGCATTAAAATATGTTAATGTCTATATATGTTGTTATGGTTTCTGAACATATCTGCATATTTACGAACACCCATTTTAATAGTTTGGGGTTTACAGAAACATTATCGTGTTTATTCTTTTTCCTGTTAGTAAAACCGTGACGAAATCGCGCCGGAAAAAGCTACTGAGGGGCCCCCAACATATGGGTAATTTTGACAATGTTCCCCAATTTTTAGAAGCGAAGACTTTTGATATGTTATCTAGGATATACGTCTGCTATCAAAACTGCAAAAATTGCTTCTGTTGCAATTTGTTCCAATATGATCCTATTTGGCCATAAAAGTCCTGGACTAAAAGTGCAGTCGCCTTGGCACTCACCAAAACAACAAAATGCATCCTTTCCCATCCTTTCTGGGGTTAATCCTATATCGAACCTCTCATCAAAATATTGGGGGCTCGTCCCCAACCCTCCCCCAGGTTCCGACTTCGTAGAAATAGTATGTGGAAGTTTTGATTGTGAATGTAATGACTATTTGTTACAGTTATTAATATTATTGCATGCAGGTACACACCTTCCCACAACTGCGTGTCCAGCGTCACCATCAAGTGTAATGTTTATATTTCTCCAAACATATCTATATAATTCGCCCAAATTATATTCTACTGCTATGCTATACTCTTCTTTTCCAAATGTAAACTGCGAGCCCTTACATAAAGTAAGTTAGTTATAAAGACGTTAACGTTTTGACAGTAACCAACGAATGATCATGTCACCACATTTTGTTTGCAAACATTAAATTTCGTACACAACTATGTATGAATTGATTTCATTTATAGGAAGAGGAACGTGTTCCTAACACATCAAGACCGTAAATTGGGGTACCGGTTCTAATTACTGCACTGAGATATATTTTGGTCAATTTGCGTGTCCAGCGTCATCAAACAGCTTAGACATCTGGGGGTGTCGCAGGTCAATTTACTCGCATATCAACTTAATTATTTATATTTATTGATGTGTCCACATATCACCTATGAGAATTATATCGCTTAAGTACTATTTTTTATTTAACATAATCACGTTCGTTTCTGGTATAATTTCATCCGAACTGAGTAAACATTCGGTCCATTGCTCGCTAAATGTGTCGTCTTAGAGTAGGAAAAGCTTTTGTGCGCATGGAGACGTCAGCCTCTGATGCATTGGCCATTTTAATTCCTCTGAATCAACGTATAGGCTATACTATTACGCGCTCTGATGTGTTTTTCAGTTTTCGTTGGGATGACGCTGGACACGCCACCATTTCGGCTTTTCCTTCTTTGACCAAGCAATATCGTGAATATTGGAAGTGTCATCGAGGGAACTATAGCTAGTAGGCATGAAAATGTTAAAACGGTGTACGTTTTCTAGGTTTTTATAGATAGCCTTTTACGCACTTAAATCGCCACCCTACATTTTTTTAACTTTAAGGTGCTATATTTTCCTCAAATTTAGATTCTGTCCCATATTTTTTTTAAGGATTCCTTCGTTAACGTTACAAGAAAATAATGCATATCGAAATACCCAACAATAACAATGAAATTAATATAGTGGACCAATATAAACCGATGACGCTGGAGACGTAAAAAGTAGTCATTATAAAAAAACATTGTGACTGTTTTAATTTTTCATATTGTAAACATGATTTTGTTTCTCACACTGCCAAAATATACACCATTTGCTCTGTGAAATCAGAAATAGCAAATATAACATTGATTTTGTTTGGTAGCGCTTCCAAATTTGGAAAGGTTAATTGGACATGTCATTTTGGCTGTTGCTGTACGACCACCTTTTGTCATTTAAAACATTAAAAAGACGGACAAACTATACATGTCCTGAAAGCTCTTACTGAGGCCAATCTTTGGTGAAATCTTCGTAAGCCTGCCTTTATAATTCACGGTGTGAGACACAAAAGACACGGTTTTTATCAATTGTACATTTTTGGGGACATCGGCCCGTTATCTTTTTTGTGTGATTGGATGCACACAGGTTCGCAGATAAATCACGTATTTTCATTGTCATGTCGTAAGACCTCTAAAGTCTCTAAAGGCGTCCATAGCCCATTGCGAATATGTTTTTATAAAATTTAATATGTACAGTGCATGTAATATTCACGGTCGGTTGAATAAAAAGGTTTCATTTGTCGAAATAATGTTACATCAGTAAAGGCAATTGCCAGGTCAACTATATCCTTCAATTCATTGAACTGGTCAGCCACGTGTTTTTAAGAGCGCAAGGAACGTGAACATCGTCAAAACAGACACACATGCATAATCGCAATGCATATTCTCGTTGACTACTCCAGTAATATTTATTATCAGAACCACTTGAATTACAGTGTAATATTTGGTCCAACATTAAATAAGTTAATTTTGTGTTTGGAGATTGAACCAAAAAGAAAAAAACTGCAAAAACGAGCTAGAATATTGTAGGGGATTTGCGGTTTTCATAAAATTAATTTGAAATGCGTTGAGCGTAAAATCGATTTGAGGAGGCACTTTGAATAGATATGGTAAACGGAACAAATTATTGTGATTGGCCTCATATGATGGTACACTGTTTTTCTCTAGGGAGTGACTAGCGGCAACTCCTTTTCGCGGTATTTTCTTCCGTTTAGGGATCTGAATACCGCGGGTATGACTCGGCAGTCGGACCATGATTTGTGTTACCAATTCATATGTTTTATCTAAGACATGCTATTAATGTATTTCTTTGATGACACATAACTGCTCTGCAGGTGGTGATGTGCATGGGTGTATGTAGAATATTATATTCGCATCGAAGTGAGAGTTTAACAACTTACTGCGTGCCGCATAACACTGCAATGTTTCACCCACCGCACCCAACCGGGCTAAAGGTGTTATGGCATTTAATCCTTCGGTACATGTCAAAGAGATATGCATGCAACACGTAAACACGATGGAATATTAATTAAATAATATAATTAATAGAATAATATACAGGAAACGTCTGACGAGTGCTGAAACGAGATGTAATATTCGTAGATTATCAGTCATTCTTACACCAATGCTTGGAGCAAAAAACAAGCACATCGTTCGTCATCATAACATTCGTTTAATCTTACACTTGATACCGCGTACCATTTCATTTCGTTACAGTGGCGCCCTCTGAACAGTTGTTCACTATTAAATTCGTCCATAACATTCGTTTAATCTTACACTTGATACCGCTTACCATTTCATTTCGTTACAGTGGCGCCCTCTGAACAGTTGTTCACTATTAAATTCGTCCATAACATTCGTTTAATCTTACACTTGATACCGCTTACCATTTCATTTCGTTACAGTGGCGCCCTCTGAACAGTTGTTCACTATTAAATTCGTCCATTGTTTCCGTTTTTTTCCGGCGGGTAGAAAAGCATATGGCAAACACGTAAATAAATCGTTATAATAACTACCTTTGTGGCTTTTTAAATACATTGCCAATTGGTATGTCATAGATCAGTGGATTAAAGAAGGACATGAACACGGAAAGAGACGAGCGGACGTCTGCACCCGGTATGAGATGCTGCAACATCGACCCACCGTTAGCGTATTTCTACATATATGAAGTACAAAGTAACTAAAAGGTACGTTCTTTTATAGCGCAGTATCCAGTCCTTAGGACTGCTCTAAATGTTGGCAGACCGGTTCTATCGAACACAATCTCGACTTCTCTGGAAAACATTCAGCCACGTTGCAATGAATACGCGAAGACTATTCGTACACAAATATCCGCCAGTGTCTATAGCCAGGCACTCATTCATACAGCTGAGTGAACTAGAACAACCTATAGTGAACGAACTTAACCAAGGTTCGACACGGCAAAACAGGATTCGAACTCGGGTTCTCTCGATTGAGAGTCCGATGCTCCAGCCACTGCGCAACTGTGTTCCACTAATGTTGGAAATACTAACTGTGTCACGTGGGTATGCCAGCGTTGTCACGTAACAAATGATATGGGTCTCAGAGTACACGTCGGATTAGTTGAGTTAACATCTACAACGTTCCGTTTCTGTTACCCGTGATGCACGACGCGGCCAATAATACGTCGTCATTCGAATGCCAGCGGTTGTGTGCAGCCGCCGTATTGTTATATATATCGTTTTTCATCATCGCCTGATTGCGCGCAATTGACATCGTTTCATCGTGATTATGGCAATAAGACTACGAACTACCGGAGTCTAGATGTTATATAATCCTGCAGCAAGCGGGCGTGTGCGTGGTATACGTAGTAAAATCGCAACACACCAGAAGTTACGAAAATGGATTTAAACGTAAATGTAAAGGTTTTGTTGATTTTATACCGCCATATTGATACAATACTAGTCTATGGAGTGCCGTATGTATGTAAAGTATGCCGTACAGTAAAACAAATGGCACAATAAAACAGCAGAAACATGATATAGCACCATTATCGCTCCTTTGGGTAGGCGTATCGTGCTTTAAACGCCACTTTAGAGTGCTATCTCGCAGAGTTGTCCGCTTTGTCCGTGGTATACCAAGGGTCATACCATCCTGTGATCTCAGTCCGTAATTGACGTTTGTTGGACGTCAACATTTCAAATAAATACTCTGGTCTGTGGGGCCATTTTGTTCATTAAATGTCAATTAACATATCTTGAATTTAATACGAAGTTCAAACGGCAACCATTTAACACGTCGTGGCGCCATGTTTAGCAATGGAGTATATGTGAATGAAGCAGACAGACATCAGAACATATTTCATTGCACCAGTCGACCTTTTGATCCATGTTCCGGAATATTGCTTGGTGTTCCGCCAAACACCTGCTCAAGTCGTTTTTCTATTACCACGACTTTTTGCTTTATAAATCGCCGGAAATAATTCGTTGAGGCGCCTTGCTCTACGGGTGAATGTAAGAGTCAGACAGAGAGACCAATGGGAACGTATTTTATCTATCTGCCAACCCTTTGATCCACGCTTCAAAGTGTTCCTATATATCTACTCCATCAAACAGGTCAACGTAGTATTGCCTTGCCTGCTGGAATTACTGAAATTGTGAAAGTGAAGTAATTTTACGGCTCGATGGCAGACTAAACACGAATCAGAGAACGAATGAGGATGATGGAAAGAGGGGGAGAAGGAGGGAGGGAAATACTAAAACACGGAGAGAGGGAAAGATAGAGGAGAGATAGGAGGATTGTGAGACGTACGAATCGGTTAAATATAGTAACGTTATCGTGGTGCGGTTGAAACATTACCTGTACGTTCATTGATTATTGTAAACACATTCTCTCCGAGGAGCGGAGGTCCGTTCACCTCTTTCTATGTTCGTCCGCTTGCTTTGACCATTGGCCTCTTATATACAATTTGAACCAGGCATTCAACAGACCTTCCAAGCCACGGTTAGGATACACCTTCAAAGTCATGAGTAGACATACCTTCCAAGTCATGAGTACGACAGACCTACCAATTCATAAATACGACAGACCTTCTATGTCATGAGTACGACGGACCTTCAAAGTCATGAGTAGACAGACCTTCCAATTCATAAATACGACAGACCTTCCATGTCATGCGTACGACAAACCTTCCATGTCATGAGTACGACAGACCTTCCATGTCATGAGTTCGACAGACATTCCAAGCCATGAGTACGACAGACATTCCATGTCACGAATACGACAGACCTTCCAAGTCACGAGTACGACAAACCTTCCAAGCCATGAGTATGACAGACCTTCCATGTCACGAGTACGACAGACCTTCCAAGTCATGAGTTTGACAGACATTCCAAGCCATGAATACGACAGACCTTCCATGTCACGAGTACGACAGACCTTCCAAGTCACGAGTACGACAAACCTTCCAAGCCATGAGTACGACAAACCTCCCAAATAACCCGCTGTGGCGGGGTATCTCGCGCTCTTTGTTCATTTTTTAAACATCCTTCCTAACTCACGTTTTCACCAAAAAATCCCGAATTGGTCGTATTTGAGTTAACGATATAATTATTTGTTGGTTTCAGGTTTTTTTTTTTATAAGTTAATTTACGCTATGCCGTATCATATCATTTAATACTGCCAAATTCATGGACATTGCTTCAGATACAAATGTTCACGTTTTCCGAGCGCGGGACGGGTGTAAAACAATGCCGTGTTTAGGGTAGGTCAGATGGGACAGTTGCACGGGGGGGGGGGGGGGGGCACAATACAACTTCATGAGGGCCTCCACAAACGATTTTGGGGTAATTTCTAGAGAGTCAAAACGTTGTTAGATGTAACTTTCGTGTTCTTAATGGGTCGATGTCGTATTTGGCTGTGAAGTCCCCATTGTAGTATGTAGGAAGGAGTGAGAACTATCATGATACGATACCCGGTCAATCACTAACCATAGCCCCCTTACTCCTAAATCCAGCGCTGTGTAGAATCAGACGGGAGCCCGTGCTTAATATGAGTAAAATACACTTCACTCGGTAGGTAGCGTTACCATGGGACAACGATTAGAAAATAACACAAAATTGCCAACAATGCCGTACGTTTGTAGTGACACACGTCTTTAGCTCTGTCTGACGTTTTCGAGGCATCTGTTAAGCGATCTTTTTCATGTTGCATCGTTTTCCATACGTCCTGTTTGCCTGTAGTTTTAAAACTATGTCGTTTATGAGTACTGGTATGTGATATCCCTACATTAATTTGTGATAGGAACCATGTTTCCTTGATAATATTTACATGTTTGAAGTTGAGAATCGCAAATACATATGATATGCCTAGATGCAAAAAGTTAAAATTAACTTCATAGTAAGGAACTATTCGGTCGCTAAGGTCGAATGGGAGTGACAAATACAATCGAGATAAATTAGATTGAGATGGCGCCGGTAAACACGAATTTATGCGAAAAGTGTGTTTTTGCGTGTTTACTGGCGTCTCTAAAGATTTTAGATGTTGTACAATTCGGTTTTTTTGTGAGTCAGTCATTTCTTTTTCGTGCGACTTTGATTGCAATTGCAGCTGACTCGGTGATAGTTCAGCATGGTTGCTCGGGGTCAACAGGGGATATGTTTTCGGCGAGCGAAGAAAGGTGAACCTGGGAATCGCTAGGAGCGACCGCAGCGCCTCATTGACGTCACTCACGGCCGCTGACGTCACTCGCCGAGGGCGTGCTCAGGTCAACAAAGTGCAGTCGCTGTAATCAGTACCCGGATGTGGTCCAGCGAACATCGTTGTCGTGGCGTTGAAAACAAATTACTACAAGAAGGATAGATAGAGGACATGAAAAAGGTTGAGGGATAAGATGACTGAATGGACATGAATTAGGCAGAGGGCGGTGTAGAATCAGGACCCACCTCGATTTGTTCGTTATAACTGTACGTTTGCCTACATTTTACATCTCATTTTGTTGATGCCAACATTACAAATCATCCCAAGCATATTCACAGCGGACAAAATTACGTGGAAAAAACGTTGTTTCAACTTCATGTCAAGCGTTGTAGCGATGTCCAGGACACTCGCTTAAGGTACACACAATAGCTTAACATACACATCACATGAATGAAATTAATGTTGTGCACGATTACTTTGCCCTGTGAAGACACATATAGCTAATCTTAGTGGGACTAATTTGTCAATACTCCTAATATTTATTTAATACGAATTCATACAAGTTGTGTAAAACAAACAATGCGTTATTTTATTGACTGATATTGATAAATCCTAAACTACCCATTTGTTATGAGTTAAAGATATTTCAAAGGGTCAGAGGAAAATAAAACTAAATTATCAAATTCTCACCATAATGGCACATTTAAACCTACTCTCCCATATAACAACGCAAACATCTACTAAACTGCTCTAATGATCGCTATACTTATGCCACAAAAACAACTGGCTCTCAAAATCATTACTTTTTACAACTGGATGCACTGTTAAAGATGCAAAGGCTGGCTTCCGTCTCATTCCTTTCATGTTCATAAGTGACATCACGTCATTGGTGAGATGTCTTGCAAGTACAGAAGAGACAAGCATGCATAAGGACCATTACAATTATTAAGGAAACATTGTAGCCAGTTATATTCAAGTTCATGCACACAATCAGAGATGTTGACCCGCGAGACCAGACCAAAATGTAGTATTAAATGAAACCAAACTAATGCTAGTTTGGTTTTTACAAACAGGGAAGGGCGAGCGACTCTTTATATCAGTATTATATATCAGTATTATACATCAGTATGCTACAGGACAATAAAAATTATACATTTTATATTCCAGGTATTTCACCTGAAATCATAACAAATGTAGAATTAATCAATATTTTATTTGATATGATAATACAAAGTATGAAGGAACCAACAGAAACATAAAACGTACAACATTTATTTTATATAATCCTTTGCATGATTTTTCTGGCACTGTCTTTAAGGTTTGCTCTTGCAATCTTGCGGAGCTGAGTGATCTGAAACAATAGTTATAATGGCAGTGAATAATGTCCATGTCCTTCCTCGTAGTTCCCTAGTTCTCAAGTGTCATGCTTTGGACAGCCCCCAACCCGACTATGTGCTCAAGCAAAATATTTGGCAGAATTACTTTCTAGAATTACTTGACATCTTGCTGATTAATTCCATCACCATGATAACCTTTGTTGCATTTTTAGTAAGATGTTTCAATATCAATCAACTGTGCGGGTAAAAGATGCAAATTCATCAAAACATATCATAAGCCCTTGCTGTACTGGGTTATCCGTCAATGAGTCCTCCAGATGGTTAAACTGCTCTAAGCGTGTCACAACATTGATGTGGAAGATGGAATCCACAGGCTCATACGTTTTTGCTAGGTATTGCACATAATGTCTTTCAGGAGGTAACGCACTCTCTTCTTTAATTCTGTAGAAGTGTAGCAAATTTTAGAATCTAAAATATATATTTTTCTAAATGAGATTATATGATCAAATAGCGATTTTCCAGTAAAATTAAGTGTCATTTGTGACAACTAAATAAAAAAAATTGATATATCAAAACTAACACACTAAAATAAATTAAGCAAATGGTATATATTTTGTAATAAAGAAATAATTAACTTGATAACTTTGTTTAATTTGTTTGCTAGTGTGCTCCAAAAACTGCAATTGTTTTGTCATTATTCCGCTATATTTTGTGTTGGCGTGGAAATCCTGGTTTCAGTCAACTTTTTCTTGTTTTTTTTACATCTTTATTATGGCCTATTTGGAACATATTTTTAAAATGGTAATAATACAACATTTAAAAAAAGGTGGTCTAGATGAGTGCATGGCCTTAATAAGGACTCATAGTACAAATATCATATTATACTGTATCATAAGCACATGGTATCTCTATGATAAAACATTTTCGGGTAGAGTATAATTATTTAAAATTAAATGGCAACTTACTCCCTTCACTGATGGGTACGATTGTTCGCGGTCACTTGCCACGCTGCAGGTTCTGCTTGGTGTTAAAACCAACATTTTCATAGGACAACACTCCCCATTTATGCATGACCCTAGTGCCTAGCTATAATGTTTACCAACAATGCCTTGATATTGACGACTGGGTATATTCACATGGCAACTTTCGTCTTTTTCAGACAATCACATTTGAAGAGGGTGTAGACGTCACCCGTTGGCCATAAGAATCCTGGTCAGACATAAATTCCAAGCTTTCATTTTGAGACCTAGAGTGTTCTGGTAAACCGGAATTGACAATGAAACACATACGCAGAGAAAGTATTAACTAAACAAATGTTCAGCAATCACTTCTAGAAATGGTAAAGATGCATTAGATCTTATATTACACAGTATTTAGTCCTTTGGATTTATCTAAGCGCATTATACTTTACCCCCTGGCAGACCTGTTCAATCAAACACCATCTCAACTTCTTCTAAGTACCAGTAATATGGTGAACACAACCGCAGTGTAACAGATTACATTGTGATGTAATAGACCCTGGGCCTGTCTACAGCCATATACTCATCCTTACAGCTGAATAAAAGAATTCGCCCAAGGCTAGAGACGGCAGCCCAGCGTTCGGACCCAGGGTCTGTTGATTAAGATTGTGACGCTCTAGCCACTGCGCTCCGTGTAGACCCAAATTGACATGTAAAATGCATAGGCAAGACTGAAAACTGTCCAGTTGGCTGTCACTATTTACTATGCAATGACACTTACATAATATTTATTGTTAATTCTTTGGCCAGCTGAATGGGCACGTGATGGCACCAGCTTCTCGGGAGGTTTTGGCAGGGTCGTCTTACCTGTAAGATAACAAAGGTATACATTATTAATAACAAGAAGAAAGTACAATCAGACGACCATAAACATTATCGGTGTAACTTGATTAATAATCAAATAAATCAAATACTTGAAAATTAAGGAATGAGAATAACTTATCATCTTCTCTCAACCTTGTCACCCTGTCTCCATTCATAACCTTTGTTGCCAAGATGGATGAGACAAAACAACACATTTCGGTGTAATTAGTTTTACGACTTACGAGGACTTTGGTGGCTCACATTGGTCCGACTTGTCTCCTCGTCAGATTCGAAGAGAAAATCAGGAAAATAAAACTTCCACTATTCAGCAGTCCATCTATATCTTTCCATGCAATTACTTATTTTTCATAAGTATTAATTCTACACATACATATTCAGTACGATATATATATATATATATGTGTGTGTGTGTGTGTGTGTGTGTGTGTGTGTGTGTGTGTGTGTGTGTGTGTGTGTGTGTGTGTGTGTGTGTGTGTGTGTGTGTGTGTGTGTCCAAATTATAAGAATGCACTATATTCGTACATGCAAAATATTAAAATTACTATATACATTTTAGGAAATACAATAGGGACATGTAAACATGTTTTAAGCAACAGTTTCTTTAATACATCAAATCAAGACATTTGAGTAATAAGTAAGTAAAATAAGGTTGGAGGCTGTAAAGAATCACTATTCTCCATGTCACCTGTCACGCAATCAAGTCTTTTCTTTGTCTTTCATTTCACGGTTACTTCCTCCACATCATTGACCTCGCTAGTTGTCGTGACATCGTAGCGGTCACACTCTTTCTTATCATCTGAATAATAACACATGTGCATAAATTATCATGGGTACAATTATAAAAAGATATACTGAAGCATGATGCCATATTCATAACTGGTGATTTAATTTATTCCAATGCATAGTGAAAGACTGTACGAGCAGTGACCAGTGTTAGCATGCAAACAATGTGCAAAACTCCTCCCTGAATATCTTAAAATAAGATGATGCTTTGTTATTTACGTAACATCCTCATAACAATGTATTATATATGGACATTTGTAACGTATGGAAATTTAATTATAATAGCATGTAATATTATTTGCTGCTACATTTACCGTTTTATTTTTGATGATGAGATAATATGACCAATGTGTTTAAATCAATGTATATAGGCATCACTTAAATTATTCCTTTTAGACACAGCAGTCAAAGACAGTTACCTGATGTCAGTTTGCATTTCAAAAAAGTAAATGACATCCACTGGTTGTCTGGTATGGCTCTGAAAGCAGTTTCTTTGCAGCAATCTTGCCAGGTGGTCAGAAAACCAACTGCTTCTCGTGGTCAATCCATAACGAAGGGACAGTACCCTCTTGCTCCACCTCGCCTTCCGGCCATGCCGCTTTTGTCGATATGTTATCTATTACCAAGAGGAACTGTGTAAAGAGGAATTAAGAAAGACTAAGTAAAAAAGGAGTAACAAGACAGAACATAATGTCAAGTAATAACTAAACAGAGCAGCTGCAGAGGCCTGACTAGGGATAAAGTGAGTAATAAGACCAGAATGTCAAACAATAAAAAGAAAGTTCACTTACAGAAGGCTGACTAATTACGCTGTTGCTCTACGCTATGCAACAAGGAAAACAGAACACAACCATCATCGTATGGCAGACAGACCACGTTGCGGTTTAGCTCTTACTTCCCAATTACCCTCTTAGCTGCCCGGGTTGCCAAGATTCTGCTCCTAACATACACCAAATTAACCATCATAGAATCGCAAGGCTCTGTAAAGAAGTTATCTGCATGTTGCTGCTTGATACAGTTACATTCTCACGAATAAAAACAAATATTCTTCGCTGTGTAAAATGAAGCACTGATCCTTTTTATTTATTGAAACGCTTGTCCAGCTGTTCTGATTGTGAACTTTCGATCTCTGTCAAGCGCTTAGCCACCTCGACAACTGGATTGTGTGATGTCTGGACTAGTTTCGTAATTGTCTGAAGGTGATTTTCAAACTGAAAACCGGACACCTCATTCAGTGAACAGCCGAAAAACCGACGTCATCGTGCAAGTGCAGCAGGTTGTGCACATTGCAGACAGTGAGTGTGGTGCCGTAGACCTCCTTACACTCACAAAGTGCTCAATCAGTCAACGAGCATAGGGCATCTCTCTTTGTCCGGTCTGACTCTAGAAGAATTGACATGCTAACGGTTGGCGAAAGGAAGTGGTCGTAAACGTGCCGAGGGACAACATGACGCATGACAAATGGGCCAGTATAAAGGAGAAATTGACGAAATCCAGTCGCCTTCCACATGTACAATTCAGACAGTGAACGGGGCTGTCGTGTGAATTCCCGTGATTCGAGTCCATTCAAACTTTCAAGCCGGTCGGACGTATCATATTTCTGACGGACTGAAGGACGACAGGTGTTAGACCCTCGTTTAAGGAAACACAAGATTCGCATTACCACCTACACCAAGACACATTAGATCCATATGGTCCAACGAAAATCCTGCAATGCAGGAACTGCCCACATCAAGAAGAGGCGACCTTCCGACCTGATGTATTTCATACTTCTGGGCGTCAAAATCATGTTGGGTGCGAGGAGGGAATATCTCTTCCTGCTTCTAACTTAACAATTGTATAGAATCCCGACCCACCTCGATTTTGCCGTTTTAACTTTTTTGTATAAGTTTGAAACTTCAATGCGTTATAATTACATTATTTCACATAATCCCAGGCATCTATACGGTACAAAAATAGTGCGTCTTAGTGTATTTTGAGGCCCAAACAACGCTGTGGTATCATATATATGTACCAGATTTCACCGGTGCGGCCGTGCGTTCTGTGCCGCGCGCGCCTTTGTGATTCACCTACGAAAAACAACAGGCGCATTTAAGCCACGCCCAGCGCGTTCGTGATTGGTTAATAGGGGCGCCCTGCATCTGTCGCTAGTGTCACGCGCAATTCATTTTGTAGTGTATCGAACGATGTGTGATTTATTGTGAATTAATTGATGTAGCACTACAGAATGCGTATTGTTTAGCAATTTTGTACAACAATAATTATTAACTTATATACATCAGGTTGTTTTGCTTTATCTGTCTGTCCGGATGAGTATGCATTGTTTTTTTTCTTCTTGTTCTTATGTACAGAGAACACGGCGTCGTCATGTACGTAATAGTTTTCCGGGCACCGAAAAAGAAAACAATCACAGTATTAATTGTCAATTAAACAGGTAAATATTTAATGGTGAAATGGAAATGTGAATGTTTCAGGCAAAAATGGAATCTCAAGTGTTATTAGTTATTTAGAATTATATTCAATTCACTTATTTACGTCAGACCCAAACCCACATGGCGATACACATATTGGTCCATATATTCATATACATGTAACAGTTAACAAGCTGATATTAGTATATGAAAGCATATTATATAATTAAACTAAAAAGTGGGACACATAATAACTTGCTTAATTTATATAAAAATGTAGACAAATTGCACACTACCATGCACTAGTAGATGTATAATCAGGACATTGTGCAATGTATTATTGATACAAAAATATTTTAAGTGGAGTTTTTAATATAATAAAAATATTATTATATTATGTGTGTGTGTGTTATCAAGACCACATCATGAAATGTAGTCTTACAATCATAATTATTACAGCCCTTCACAAAGAAATGAACCAATTCACTGAATTCATGATGTGATATTGATAAAACACACAGTTTTGCTAGTATAATAATAATTAGAAGATAACGGCTGTTTATTATCAACTAATGCAAATAAATTAACTTTCAGAACATATCGATTGATTCGATTAGCCGCCTATCGTCACTTCACGTTGTGGTCAAGGGGAGATTTGGAAAAGGCAACAGACATGTTATACCAGCCTGCACTGTATCCAGAAGTGAATGGGGTTTATGAAAATTTCAGCTAATGACATTGCACTATACAGGTGAGTGTACAGTGAAAATAAAATCCCTGAACAAGTAAGATTAGATTGACCAAAAGGTAGAATGAATTATTCGGTGCCTTCTTATCCCATTTTTGGCAACAACAATGTGATCTGTAGTGTCTTGCATGTCCCTATTCATAATTCGATTTGTAATACTGAAGCCAACATGAAATATATCAACAGTTTATTCATATGGAGAAACAATTCACAAATAAATAAGACTACATGGCAGACTGTGCCAATGCATTAGTCAAATTCACACACCAGTTTTCAATGTTTCGTTCAGTTGATTCACTTCACACTGACATATTTTAATCTAACTGTATTACAATATCTAACTGTATTAACATATAGTACATCAATAAGCACCGGTAACACGTTTATTGATGATATGGGCCATCATCATGCTCAAATATTGTGACCAACAAAATTAATACATACAAAATATTCCATTACAGTTTCAGTTTCAGTTTTACACATTTGTGGGTTTCAACACTAGGGGTATCTGTCAAGAAAACAAGTACTTATTATTCAAGATACAGATTCAAAACTTGTAGTACTAGTTTCAAAATCTATCAAGTGCCTCGAAATGGATTTATCTATATTTATGGCACTATATAAGTGTTCTTATTATTATTAAGTACTTTTTGCGATGTTATTTTGTGATAATGTCAAATATAATATTAACAATGAAGTATGAATATATATAAAAACAATTTTCTAGCTAAATCCTTTGCTGCTTCATTAGTTTGTAGTACACTTTATTAATAATGGCTAAACGTACAAATTAAACAAAAAATATATATTTTGTTGTAAGATGGCACTTTACTTTTATTAAACTTTATGGTAACAGTCCAGTTTTAATGGCAATGGCCCTTATCATTTTTGTGACACACGTCCTAGAAGCCACATTAAACGTGTACAGTGAGTCATATGAACAAATACATGTACAGTTCAGTGTGATGTTTGAGAAATGGTGGTCTGTTGAAATAAACTCACTATAAGTAACATGTTTGGACTTCGTTAAACTATTCCAGTAAATTACATATACCCAAAGTTTCCTACCTCGAATAGTGTCTAATAAAACACATTGCATACCACAACTAGGATACAAGCTTTCAAGTGGATGTTCCTTACAGTAGGAAGCCCTATACAGTATTGAGAATTCACTATGCCTAAAACATTCTCTATTTCTTCCAGTGATGTTCAAACAATGTTATTTAAGCATATAAATCTATTGTTATTTGAAATTGGATGGTATATCAATTTGGTGGCACTAAACCAAATTGATATGGATACAACTAGTTTTCCGTAAAGCGGGTTCTTTGCTTTGCTACAGCCTCCTCTTTTGCTGGTTTTTCGAAGCCAGCATGCTCTGCTAGAGTTACCTCCTTACTCGATGTCGCAACTTAGAGCACACTTCGCAGCTTTGGGCCACTCGTGCATCTAGCTGCAATGCCCTCTAGAATTTCTCCTCGGAAGCTGTAGTCCTTTAACGCCACACCACTCTCTTCACTTCATACCCAGCAGACTTAGAATACTGCAACTGATGCCATAGCTTTTTGTCTGCTGTTTTCATCATTTCCCGCTGATTGGACAAATGATGAATATAAAATAAGTATAACAATAGAAATATCTGAAGAATAACTGGCTATAGCTGTAACATGCACACAGTAAACCAAACAGCTTGCTTGTATGCTCTCTCCCTTGAAATCAAACGGCTAATGTCATTTTTAATCGGTTCCGAATTCTGCTATCCTTTTCAATTTCAACTTCCAATGAATTCCAATTCCATATTACATTCAAATATTTATTATTGAATCATATATATATATATATAATTTATATATAATGATGTTTATATATTTATTATATTATATATGGATAAGTTTATATTTCAGTAAGCATTTCCGAAGCATACCATTCCAATTCCATTTATATATAATTAAACAATTCAAGTAACAGTAAACAAATGTCCTCAATTATAATTATTTTATCTGTTGTTTGCATGCATATTCTTGTGCAGTGAGATAGTATTTTTGAAACTGTATTCCTAACATTGTTTTGCTATTGAGTACAGGCAGGGATTTTCAGTCATTTCAGTTTATTTCCTAATGCACTGCTGGATTTCTAAAGTGTGCAGCTTTGTCAAGCAACTGATACATTATTTTGTAACATCAAATGTTAACACTATTAATATCACAAACCTTACCTGTGTATTTGTGTTGTGGTCAATGGTGGCCAAGTGGAGTCGGGCTATGATGTCCATTGCCTAGTCGGCTGAGCGTCTTCCACTTTGGTGCATACTCGAGGAAGAGGGCGTGTAAGCTCTCCAGTTCACCAGTGTGAACACACTTCGTAACGCTCTCTATATCAAACAGTAGGCGACAATCCAGTATAACCTTCTGGACAGTGAAGGCTTCTGTACCTTCAGTGAGCCACAGTGTTGTTTTCACTTCTTGTTGTTTTTATATTGTATTACTGCACTTCCGGTACAACTCTGCGCCCGCTGTCCATGAATGGGAATTCCTGATGTGATGGAGGAGCGAGATCCACATCTCCTTCATCAAGCGGGGATCACCATCACAAGCTGATGCGCAATACCACAGGTGGTTGGCAATTCCGCCTGTCGAAGGGACAACCTCAACTTTCTTGGCAGTCAACAACCTTTATTTCTTGGTAGTCCTCTAACAAAGTCTTTCTAATGCTGGGATGTCTGTCAGTGGCAAGTGTGGTGATCTTCACCCCATGGTCAGTCAGGTTGTCTAAGCAGCGTTTCAGGCCCTCCACTTCCATCCAGTAACTGTTCTTGACCTCTGTGACTTGAACAGTTTCTTCATCACTGATCAGTTGGCTGTCAGTGTCCATGGTGAAGTAAATGCCAAATGTATCGTTGTGTCCTGGATTGTCATATCTTGCATCGCCTGATGCGACCACGCCCTGTCCGGCCAGAGCTGACAGGATGGCCTCTGAATGGCATGTCCACATGTCCTCTATCTCTGGCAGTATGTATGCCCGCTGGTTGTTGTAGCACCGAAGGGTGACAAGGCGCATAGGTTCAGTAGGTTGACCAAATTGTACACAGTGAATGAATGTCCAGCCAGGAAGAGGACGCTTGGTGTCAACAAGTTACTCTTATAAATGTTACCAATCCACATGAACGAGTGGCCATCAACACATTCTCTGGTCACAACCACTGCAAATCCAGTCACTGTGATGCTAGGCTTTGATATAAGTGGTTTATTGCAGTTTGGTGGTTTAGCAGGTGCAGAAAACTGAAATGATGTTTTTTTCACAACTGACAAACTTTCTCTCTTTTCCATTAGTGTAAGAACCGCTTGAGTCATCATCAGCGATATCGCTGTCACCTGCTACAACATATTCTGCATCACTCGCTTCAATGTTTCTCTTCTCACTGTTGCAGACAGAATCGTCTGAAGATGGCGATAGTGACACTGGGACATCTGAAGGGTCGTCTACAGTGACAGAACTGCCATGGTCAGTCGGAGAAGGCGTGCTTGACTGCGATGGCAACTTTGCATACCCATGGTTATGGTGAATGTTCAATGGAACAACAATGTTGTCTTTATTAACTACTGCATCGACAAAGTGTCGCACTGGCGACACGACCACTGGCTTCCATGTTTCGACACTACAAGTCGATCGCGTGGCATTTGTACTACCATGAGGGACGATGTCATCTCACGTGCTAAATCCTTCGCTGGATCCTTCGAAGATTGTGCTCGGTATTAGGCCTTATGGTTGTTTGGATACTTCCGTCATATATTATGAACAAAATGACACAATCTCGCAAATATTCATTAAAATTGGAGCACAAGTGCGATTTTTAAGTGACTTTTTTAACGTTTTCTTTTTAATGGATATATGTGTTATCTTTAATTTTATGATTAAAATGCATGTGCACTCAAATGTGTTTAACATTTGAGCTTTGTAAATAAAAAATATATATTTATTAATCTTTGTGGCTTTTTCCTGTGACGTTATTTCCTTTTTTTTCTTGTTAGGCTTACATTCAAAAGTCAGTAAATGGCATACAATGTCCTTGTTATTAAAAGCATACATTGGTGTTTGCAGTCATGCAATCTATATTAGGAAAACACTTGGTATGATAGCATGCTTGCTAAATTGTCGTCTCAAAACTGGAGCATCAATTCGGGGTCCATTGTTACAAGCCAATATTTGAGACACATAAATTAGTATTAGGCCTACTTTAGTTGACTGATGTGAACCTACTTACTATGCCAATAACTAATTATATCAGATATGACTAGTTTTTGTTGTATGCTATTGACTGTATCATAAAACAAGTATTTTTCAGGATTTAAATACTTCTAATGTCATTTACTTAAATGCGGTTACATTATACATGTATAGTATTTGAGCAGTCCAACTTCAATAATATCTGTATTTAACTATTTCTTTTATATTAATACATTCCAGTGGCAATGCCTACAATACATGATTGACAGGGCTTGGTCCGGACTCTGACTAATGTTGACTTATACATGACGACATTATTTCGCTACGGTAGCTGGCATTTATTTTTGTAATTATTTTGAAGGTTATTTCCCCCACCAGCAACTAAGTCGATAACATAGACTCGTAGTCTAGACGTTGCGGTATTCAGACGTATCAACACGCCGGCACGAATTGCTGTAAACTAAATCGGATTACAAGCAATTATATCATAGTATTCACTCGTATTTGTACTTTATTACATTAACATTTCATATTACATTTCAATTTCGCATACATCATATTTGTATATATGCCGACTTTGAAATAGAACAGTGGGACTATATTGTAGTCGTAATGATACCTGACGGAACTTGTGAGTGCCGAGTCACCTTGGCAACAACAAGCGCTGGTTTCGGCTTGTCATTTCCTACTCGCCGCTTTACGCTCCAAATAAGGCAATAATGTCGAGTTTCCAGGTCGATTTCGCTGACGTTTACTTCATCGGTGCATAGTTATATGTAAACAAATCGACCAAAGATGGACCTGTGGCTTTAACCAAGAATTATGTTTTGACGTTCAATGTCTTTTTATGCTCGTAACTTTCGTATTTAGGCTTGCAATCGGCGTTCGAAAGTGACCACCGCAGACTTATGCCAATCTTGCCGCCGGCGAACACGCCAAATTCATCATCTATAACTTGTTTTTTTTCTATAGGAATCTTTCTGTGGAAGTATATGAAAAGTTGCTTACTAACACTTATAGTATATCCAGTAGCCATGCAGAGCATTAAATTGTTCTGTTTTTATGTGTTTGTATGCGTTTCGTCAGTTTTTCTGAGAGCTATGCTGCGTCGCCTATCGAATTGCTGTATACAGCTTTGGGAGACATCTCGCCAATCAAACCGGATGTACAACCACACGCTCCTGGAGCATGATGGCGGCGCCCTGTGCCGATAGTAGCTACGTTTGAAAAATTATTTAAAATATACCGTGACGCTGTACTTGTCAAATCATGGTGACATGTACTGTAAATGGTATGTTCTTATGTTTGGGCTGTGGTTGTTCAAGCACTTCATTCCCCCTTTAACGAGGGCTGAAGAAACGCCTAGACCACTCATATCTGTTCAATTTAAAATCGCTGAAAATGGTAACACTTACTTGCAAATAGTTATCGATTACTTGGCAATCTCTTACTTCGATTGTACGCAAATTCAACGCCGCGTAGTGTGTGACGTCATTCGCAAGGCATCCTGGTATTGCATTAAGCCAACATTAAACCATTTAAACCCTATATAGGGGTTTCTTTCTTCTACACAGGGGGTTTCTTTTCTTCCTGTTATGAGATAACATGGTAATAACGGGCCTAGTCTAAAAAGCCGGGGTCGACGGGACCAATTAACTTAATTAATTAAGGGGAGGTATGGCAGTTCTATCACGTCTGTGGCAAATGGACGCGATAGAACACTTCAGAAGACAGAAGTGGACCTGGGCAGGGCACATCAGCAGACTACGAGATAACCGATGGACATCGCGTATCACAACCTGGAGACTTTATGAAGGGAAACGATCTAGAGGAAGACCGGCGAGACGGTGGAGAGACGAACTAACGAGTACTGGAAGGGCACAATCTGGCAGAGGATAGCGCAAGACATGCGCAGATTTGGAAACGACATGCTGAGGCCTTCGCCCAACCACGGGACACTACGGCTGCACAATGACGATGATGATGATGATGATGATGGCAGCTAGAATGTGGTGGTTTTTGATATAAAAATACTCAACATGTGTTACTTCCACATCCCAGTAGCTTAATTTGTATGTTTACTATCAAATAATCAAGGTACCTCTAATACAAATTTCATATATCTAAATCACTTTTATTTATGAATAATACGTGGCTCTTTCATGCAATCAATGCCGATATTTTGCCATTTTGTTTAGTATCATGGAAATGGGGGACAGGCAGAAATTGTCAGTACAATAGGCTTAATACATGTAGTACCTTTGAATGTGTTCCACGTTTTGGAGAACATTAAAACCATATTGTGTGACATAATGGTTGGTCAAAGACGAATCTAAACTACAGTTTAATGTCTGACCGGGGTGACACGTCCTGGTGCGGGCATGTGTGTATATACTTGCATTTAGTTCAATGGCTAATTTATTTAGTGTACACATACAATGTATATGTTACATTATTAGGGCAGATTACATGCATAGGTCTAATTATAACTGATATATAAGACGTGCGTGATACATCAGATAAATGTCCCGCATACATGCATACCAATGTCTGTGTACCCAACATACGCAGCTTCGCGTGAGCAGTGGGGCACGAGAATGCACCTGGAGGTGCTTGAACCTGAAATTCTCCTTAACTTATTTCAGAACTCAAAGGTTTGCAGGTATATGGATGTCATTCTTCTAGGCAGAAGTTTCTTCTAGGCAGGGTGTTTATGGAAATAAGGGGCCCTCGGAGAAGAGGTCATCCTAACATGTCTCTGCAAGACTGAGAGGCACGCCGGCCTCATTGGGACTGGCTATGCTCAGGCAATGTCAGATAGAAACCGCTGGAAATACCTCAGGGTGTCACCCTGTTGAGAAAGAGGACATAAGTAAGGAGTATGTGTAGTCGCATAGGGGCGACTATGGTCGTTGTAATACGGATAGATTTAAACAAGTGTCATTGCCAGACAACAAGAGCCGGTGGCTCAGAAAGCAAGAACACACTCTCAAAGTGGTGGCCGGGAAAGGTCATCGTTGTTGTGTGGTGAATTCTGACAGTGTGGTGGAGCGTTGGCAAGATGGACGATGTAATGGCGCGATGTGCGATGGTCCGATGGCGCAATGCTATGGACTGATGCTATCTATTATGTGTAAGAATGCCATCGCTTCATTGCGCTGCGGCATTTCGGCATAGTGGCATCTCGGCATCGTGGCATCGCGGCATTTACAAAAAACGCTGGATCTCTCCACAGTTTTTCGAAATCCAACTCTCAACAACGATGCACTTTCTCGACCTCCACACAATATTGGCTTTCGGTGTCATTCGGGCAATCGCATCATGTAGCCGTGGGTGGGGTGGGGTATTTTGTGGTGGGGTACGACCCTATATTAAAGCACAGACACAGAGCTGAAATGTCCGAACATGTATTATTGCATAACATACACAGTTTCAAAAACACAACATTCAACAATGTGTAAACATTCCACCGAACAACGTGTATAGTGTCATAGACTTCACATTAACATCACATCCAACAAACACATACAGACATACAATTGTATATGTTCACAAAGTATCACACAGCGCACACAACATGAAGGCATAATGCACAGTGTTTTTTACTTCGTACACCAAAGAAAACATATTAATCATCATGATTATACGACTACACAAATAACAACACGCGAACGGCTTATATCGCGAATAACTCCCTGATATGATTTGCATAAAATGCACCGCTTTTTGCGTTGACGGTAACACAGATACTAACACGTTGCCCAACGCATGGTTAGTTGCTTGATTAAATATATTTAGTCTAGCAGCGATCTTAGTCGCTTATCAGTAAGGACACATTTTTTAGTTCCGATACACCAGTTTAATCTTACTTACAGAGTGCATGCAGCTATGCCCACTTTCTTGGTGATTTTCCAGGATGATTCAAGATCTAATGTGAGGTAAAATTAATCCGGATTGATCGATTGAGGTATACAATTCGCATAAATACAACATTTAATGTAAACAACAATAAATATGTACGCGAGTATATATTATGTGGGTAATTCGTCACGTACAAAACACTGAACTAGCACTGATGTTCCTGTCACGGTCAGTTAATCGTGTAAATGGAAAAGTGTATGTGTGTGTGTGTGTGTGTGTGTGTGTGTGTGTATGTGTGTGTGTGTGTGTGTGTGTGTGTGTGTGTGTGTGTGTGTGTGTGTGTGTGTGAGAGAGAGTGTGTGTGCGTGCTTGCGTCTGTGTGTGTGTGGGGGGGGGGGGGTACGTGCTTGTGTGCGTGTGTGCGTACGTGCGTTCATATGTGTGTGTGCACATGTGTACGCACGTACGCAAGCACGCACGAACGTACGCGCACGTGCACACTACGCAAATACATGTACATAAATACATAAATACATACATATATACATACATACATACGTACATGCGTACGTGCGTACGTACGTACGTACGTACACACGTACACACACACACACACACACACACACACATACAAACACACACAAATACCTACACATTTAAGTAATTAACAGTGCACTGCAGTGGTATCATATTATTAAATAGATTCGAGTGAACTCAGCTTGGATGTCACTGGCCAATCGATAGCGCGCAACATAGCAATGTATAACAACAATAACTTAGCAATTACGAGAAAAAGACCTTCACCAGATGGCGCTACCAGGTCCTCATTACCCGCTAGGGTCGCTTCAACACCTCCCGCGTACGACTTCGTCGTAGGACCGTAAATTTACTTTACGTTGGTCCGATAGATGTTCCAGCGCACACGATGTCATCAAACATTGTTTGTCATGGCTACATATGCGGTCAATTATCTGGTAGACATGTAACAATTAACATGTCTGTGTCAGTGTTTGGTGACAACAGCACGCGATAATCTATGGTAGCTGCTATGGCAATGTCGTTGTTTCGCGTAGACCGGTGTGACAGTGTCATATGAATGTATATATTGCAATATAAATATAGCCATATAAATACGTGTTTCTCACCACAGGTGCATATATAATGTTCGTGCTTAATTCGTATTGTTTACACCAGATGTAGACACGTGTGGGGACGACCATGACCGTTGTAACACGGGTGAATTGAAATAAGTGTCATCTTCCGTTCACAGCCAGCCACTGGTTCGAAAACCAGAACACATTCTAGAATTGTTGCTATGGTGGCCGAGAGTTTATGTGTGCTGACTATCGGCAACGAGCGATGGCACGATGCGATGGAACGATAAAGCGATGGTGAGATTCGATCGATACTGTGATGCTCTGGATACAATAATGCCATCGCTTCATGGCATCGCATCATCGCGGCATAGTTCCAACGCCTTGCCAAATGCAACACTCAGCCATGATACGTTAGTGCATGAACATGTCGCATTATTTTGTCATTCGTCAGACCACGTAACATGTCTATGCTCGCTGCACAATATGCGCGTGTTTCGGCGAGCAGTTCGCCTTGCTGCACACGGAGCGTGATGAGTTGGTCGAGTGGCGACTACCCCAGTTTCGGCTGCCCATCGGGAATACCCCGAGGGTGATGGTGGTGTCCAAGTGACAGCTACACGTGCTGGTCGAGCTCTTGCGCCGCTGTCGGTGCTTCAGTGGCCGATGGCAGCGGCCACAACATCCGCTGTCACAGCAGTAACCGGAACTGCCCCGGCAGCGGAACACGCGCACGAGTTGCTGCCGAAAGTTGCGACTACACAGGCAGTAGATGAAGAAGTTGACGGCCGAATTGAAGCACACCATCACGTTGCTGATGTTCGACAAGTAGCGCCGCTTGACCACCAGGTGGCGCATGTAGCGGAAGCACACGTGCAGCGACCAGAGAAGATGTGACACGAATGCAGTCGTGTTGCAGACGACGCACACGAACACGACCCCCAGAACGATGATGGTGACGCTTCGCTTCGTCGCCGGAACCGAGGAGTCGGAGTGCTGACTCGCCTGACGCATCAGCGAGCGGAACTCGTTCGCCTTGCGCAGTTGCCACAGCAACCGGATGTTGAGGATCGTCATGGTTACCACCGGTATGACGTAATTGAACACGGAGAACAGCACGATGCGGTAGACGACGGTGTAGATTTTGTTCCGCAGAAGCGCCGTCGGACTATACCCAGCACCGATGATCTGGAACTCGAAAAAGCGTGGCAAGGAGAAAACGGCGGCAAACAGAACAACGACCGCCATGTTCTTGTAGGCGCGCTTCGGCGTGCAGATCCGCAGCGCGTCTAACGGCCGACACACGGCGATATATCGATCGATCGTGAGCAAGATTGTCAGCCAATTGTCCGTCAGACGGATGAAGAATTGAAGCGGGTAGGTGCAGATGAAGATGTACGGATATATCCGGCGGTAGCCGTTTAGACTTCCGGTGAGCGTGTGCACGGTGAGAATGCACCGGATGAGCGATAATAGAAGCACGAGGATATCGATGACGGCAAGAGCTTGCAGCAGCAACGTCGTCGTCAGCTTCGGCTTCTGATGGCACAGCACGACGAAGGCGACGGCATTGGCGATGATGCCGAGGATGATGATAGGCATCGACACCGGCACATCGGCGATAAACCGAAACAGGGCGATGTTGCGGTTGAAGGTTGTCGTGTTGCCCAGCAGATCGCTGGTGTTCCCCGCAACGTCATAATCCGTGACGTTCCCGTAAACGTCTCCTCTCAGCGACGCCATAGTTCTGTATAATTATATGCAGAAACAATACCACGTATAACACACGCACGTGCTAATTATTTACCGCCTCTTGTAACGTCCTGGTGTATTTCGGTACAGCCTTTACTATTATATTCCAGCACGGCCGGTAACTTGCGTGTGATGTCTCGGCGTAAATCTGGAGAAGGTGCCTAGACTACATTCATACACGTAAGTAATCGCAAATCCGCGTTACGCCCATTATCAACCGGCGCAATTGTTTGGTTAATTTCTCGCTTACAACGTCTGTGGTTGCGTCGTAGATATTTATCAAGTGTAACTAATTCCCCGGAAGAAACATCCCGCAGTTCCGCACAGCTGTCACACAAACGATGTCGTCAAAGCGTTTCTTGTGCCGCCTTTATATCGCCTTATATCAATCTAAATACGGCGAACGACCGTCGCGTTTTACTAGCGGTTCTTTACGGCGTCAAGTTCGAGTGTCAGCTGGCGCAATAAGATCGGGGACTCGGAGACGCAGCCGCACGGTTGCGGTGTGATCGCATCGATCTCTTCACGGCGATGATTAGCTCATTCGTCGTTGACCGCTAGAGGGCGCACGCAATCAGCATTCAGGTCTCGTATCTCGGTGTTCGATCTGAAGGGCAAACAACAAAGTGAGTGTAATGGACTGGGTGGAAACCGAGTTAATGCGAATTTATGTAGCGGCAGTTAATGCCGGGCCATGCGGGTCTTTGCTTTTTCCTGTTATATCGACTTGGATAGGTTTGGCTGAATCTTACGACGATTGTACTGCCATTTGGTGACGCAGGCGCCGCGTTTCTCACGCCGATATACTAGTACTTACGGCGTTCATTTCAAAAATGATTAACAAGCAATATTGCTTATTAGTTTAGTATTATCAACTTTACTGTCAATCAAAAATATTAAAATTGCTGCCACTGCTGCCACTGCTGCCACTGCCTATTGCCACGTTTCAAACATGGCTGTAATTGTATGTCGTGTGTGTGTATGTGTGTGTGTGTGTGTGTGTGTGTGTGTGTGTGGCGTGTGTGGCGTGTGTGGCGTGTGTGGCGTGTGTGGCGTGTGTGGCGTGTGTGGCGTGTGTGGCGTGTGTGGCGTGTGTGGCGTGTGTGGCGTGTGTGGCGTGTGTGGCGTGTGTGGCGTTTGTGGCGTGTGTGGCGTGTGTGGCGTGCGTGCATGCGTGTGTGTGTGAGTGTGTGAGTGTGTGAGTGTGTGAGTGTGTGAGTGTGTGAGTGTGTGAGTGTGTGTGTGTGTGTGTGTGTGTGTGTGAGTGTGTGAGTGTGTGAGTGTGTGAGTGTGTGAGTGTGTGAGTGTGTGAGTGTGTGAGTGTGTGAGTGTGTGAGTGTGTGAGTGTGTGAGTGTGTATGTGTGTGCTTGTATGTTTGCATATGTGCGTGCGTCCATACGTGTGTGCTTGCGTCATGACCGCCTACAAAAATATGTAACAGTACACAGAGCGACACACACGGCGAACAGAGGAAACCGTGTTGATGCCTCGTGGTACTGCGAATGATTAAATTTAAACCGAGTCCATCCGTTCCTCATTTTAAACATAATGTATAAATATCTTGAACGTACACTGCCCACCAAATTGTGTTTTATAACCCCGAAAAAAGTATTCTCAATTTTAATGTTGCGCCCACGAAACATTCCAATTATAAACAAAACATTCAAATACTATATAGTGGAAGCACGTGCCCTAACCCGGAAGTTTCATACTCGGCGGGTGCCTTCGCTCCTAACCGCGAAGGACGGTCATGTACAATTGATTCAGCGAAGTCCGTACTAATAATTACTACCCTTAGCTGATTCTAACTAAACAGACACTCTCGCTTTAAAACGGACACGTATAGCAAATAATAGTTTATAACAAGTGCAAAATTTTATTAAGTCTTTTGCGACATTCGCATTCAACACAGTCTCGAGCTAATGACAATTATTAAGAAGATACATTGAGCACAATTCCTGAGTTATGTATGAAACAATTACAGTTGCTCTTTAATTGATATTAATTGTGTTTGATTGATATGTACTGATGCCATGCCGGTCCCTTGGTATGTATTCATGTCGGCCGAACGGTTGCATTTTCCATCATTCGTCCCGCGGGTGTCTACGTAGTTATTGTAATCAAGTTATCGAGATATCCGGTTTAGGTTCAACTATGCAATGACGCTAATGGCGTCCGAATTCATCAATGCGACACTATATGCCCGCGGGGTTCCGCTGTTACGCCACCTTAATGTCTGCGATATGTATTCATCGTCCGGTTTTATTATGCAATTGACACTCGTGACAATCGGCATGTAATAGGCAGATAGATTATTTGCGCAGACGCGTCGAGAGGGTAAATTGGGTGTCGATCTAAGTTGAGATTTGCTGACTGTAAGCGCCACGAACGTTTGTGGCAAAAGGCGTTAACGCGTTAGAACGCCACTGATATCAAAAGTAGATTTCCGTGTGATGCCGTACGTACGTCTTTTGGCATTGATTGTTACAGTGGCTAAGGCCGTCGCGTGCTGTCCCAAAGACTCGTTTCGTACTGCTTTAAATGAAATAACAACGATTTTAGAACTAGAAGACGGCACATGTGCATTAGTGATTACACATTGTGTACGTCTAGCTTCAGGGTTGGATGCAACAAAGGAATTGTCAGAACGTAGAATTATAAGTCGTCATTACTTAAGGTAAATTCTGGATAATAACTCAACAACAAGTAGTATTAAACGTATGTGGGACTGGATACAAACATGTTTAATTAACTATGATTGTCCGCAGTGATTTGTCCGAATCCAGAGGTCATTCGAACTCTAGAATAAAGCAAATAAATCCCGTTAGGTGGTACCACTGTCATGCACTGAGTTTTTATCCGTCTACTACAAATTCTCGTAAGTCACACTCGGGAACAAATCGTTCTTAAACACCCTCGCGACACATATCAAAGAAGTCAGTTTGTGGCTACGTTTGTGGTGAAACAATTAGGACTGGGAGCAGTTTCACAACAGACGGGTGCACGTTTTGAAACAGTGCCAAACAGTGACCCTGTGACCTGCCACACGTGTACTCGTCCTGGCCTTTCATCAAAGCTCAAGTCGGGATTGGCGCGAGTCAATAGGTCGCACTAGCAGTGTCTAGACACGTCGCTCGTGTAAACGCAGATATTTCTGGTGTGTGCGTCGTTGTGTCACCTATTGTTGAACATCATCTTCGCGCGCCAGGGGTCGCTGCTGCTGATTACGTCAGTGCCAGCCAGCAGTAACCCCTGGCTGATCGCTTTGCGAAACTCTGAACTTAAGCTCAGCCTATGAAATCGCTCACTAGATCATTGGTTGGCGGCAGGTCAGGTGGTCGTAATAAAACTAATTTCAACCAACCATGGCTCTTGTTACATGCAATATTTAGGAAGCAGAAGCAATTATTCGAATACACAATACCGCTAAGCTGCTCTGCTAATGGGCGAACGGATCATTATATATTGAGATTTCCAGAAGTCGTTTATCCGTCTTCAAATTGGAGCGAGTATTTGCGCTGTTCTCACGGGTGACGCAGTCGCGACTGGCGAAGTCAATTACTAGTTTGTCTCAGCTATCTTCCGCACTTCGCGTAGGGGATCAGCTAGGGCTAGTTTTGCATGGCAAACAGCCCTGGCTTGTGAGGATGTTGTACATCACAAGCGGACATAAGTAGATCGAAGAAACAGGTCTTAACGCTCTGTCGCAAGTGTGTGTCGAATAGAAACACGGTTTTAATACGTTTCACTGTATATGTAGTCATTGATACGCCACAATAATGGCATTCCTGACTTTGTCTGTGAGTGTTTCAGGTGTGCGTTTAACCTGAATATTTATGGATTGTCAGAAACAACATTATTTAAAAGTATTCTTGCTTTACATTGATTGACTGGATTATCGTAGTCTGGATTATCGTGGGCTGGATTATCGTGTCACGGAAGACAATTCTCGGACACACACCAGCGCCACCCTAATCGCTGGACAC
Source organism: Escarpia spicata (assembly GCA_963995525.1). Lineage (NCBI taxonomy): Eukaryota > Metazoa > Annelida > Polychaeta > Sabellida > Siboglinidae > Escarpia > Escarpia spicata. The sequence continues at coordinate 34,328,102 of OZ023218.1, forward strand.
AGGCCGGCTGACCGAAGAGGCATACCTTTAGTAGCATTCTTCTCTACACGAATCACGCTTCGGCAACAATCAACCCACTGCGAGACAGCAATGTTTCGCGTGAAAGCTCCAACACTGATAACTTGATAACATGCGCGTGGTTGAAAATTACATTTAGTGTAATTATTATCAGACAGAGAGTGTCAGCCTTCTACAGAATTGTGCATTCGTCTATGCGAACACTATTGGGTTTTCACCGTTCTTACAAGAAATCTTGTTTTGGTGAATAGTAAAACAGCAATGATGCAAACATGTTTACACTTCCAGGTTCCTAGAATCAAGCTGCGTCACGTTTCACAATATTCACCCGTAGCAAGTAGGTCGAGACTGCTTTTTATATCCAATTACATGTAGGGTTCACGAAACTACAGACGTATAACATTTGGCGTCTTTTTGTAAAGTTGGCAAGGGAACCAACATGAGCGCGACCAGTCGGGACTCGTACATTTTATAAGCCATGCAGTGTTCATAATTATGTTAAGAGAGACCTGGAAAGTGCGCACGTCATTGTCCTCACTGTGTTCATACTTCCAACCGATCTGGCCGCCTCAAATAAAGACATGTCAGTCTCTTACCAGGACCCTTCGAAACGACGATTTACATGTGATGTAATTCGACCTTACAAAGTCATGAGTGTCCCAGAAGTGGCAGACATGTCGGTTTGCATTAGCGTGATATTTTTATCAGTGCTAGTGTTTCGAGTTGCGCTTCGCTACCGGTTTACATGGATGCAACTATTTCCAAAATAATGTTTCTGTCCGATGTGGTTTTCCTTGACCTGATCTGACAGCGAACGTTCCTACGACGGGGTGGAACAGTTGAAACCGATCGTTGAAACGAGATGAACGAGGAAGCATGTGTTGAATTGTAGACGGACACAGACAGCTAAGTATGCTTCCTCGGCCACCTGGTAACGCCATTGAATGGATGCAAAGGAACGCGCGCGGGCCACACACGCATGCTCGTACGTATGCACGCACGAACGCACGCACGCCCACGTAAACACACACACGCACATACACAGACACACACACATGTATTCACACACACGGACACGCACGCACGCACACGCACACACACACCTACACACACACACACACACACACACACACACACACACACACACACACACACACACACACACACACACACACACACACACACACACACACACACACACACACACACACACACACACACACACACACACACACACACACGCACACACGCACACACAAACACACACACCCACACACACACTGGCAGATAACAATTTACACAGACGTCACTGTGAAACCTTTCTGACCAACATTTCTTTACGGCGTAACCGTTTTACTTGCATTCAAGCCGAATGATCGATCTTATATAGACTACAAACGTAGATACATCAACCACGGCAAGACTTTGTCCAGTGATTTGGGCTATATCGTCTGTTCGCCCTATCAAAGACATGGAGCTCTAATGACAAGAACACAACAACCGCGCCTCATTGTTCGTTCTGAGTGACTCAAGTGTCACATCCCGAGCGTATCCTGCTAGACATATCACGTTCGTGAATGGCCAAAGGTTAATCCGAAGTAACAGAGGAAAGCTGTACAGCAATTAGGACGAGAGTTCATGGCGATTCGCCCCACTGCGGAACACTCAGTGGCCGTGGTGCACAAAAGAATACAAAGGACGAAAATAACAGAATTTGCAAAAAGAGATACATCATTCATAAAACAGAAGATTTGGTCCGTCTGGTAGTTTGGATTGGAAGAGCAAGTGTATATCGCAGTAAAACAATATTTCATATACAACGACGAGTATATTATTATTATAAATAAATACAATATTTAATTTCCTGCTATTGAGTATGGAGCAGGGTTTGCTATGGTTAATTCCATACAGCAAATTATGTTATTTGTTATGTTAAATGCTATCTTGCAGTTTCTGAGTTTTATAACCGGGGCAGCAGCAGCGCGCAGTGGGTCTGCAGTGTTAGAGCCGCGTCGATACAACCGCAATGGTGCCACCACAAAATGGCCAAGGTCGTTTTAGTAGCGACCCGCTTGCTTGCGTAATTGCGTGTGTGTTTACGTTCGAACATTTACTAAATGCTGTCAAGTAAACACGTTTTATACTGAAAGTTTCAGAAGCAGACAGACGAGCTGGAGAGAACGTTATAATCAGAAACAGCGAAAGACGTAAAGCGGGAAAAACAGGACAAGCATAATCGGAGACTTTGGGAAGAAAGAACATACCAACAGGCAACTGCAGAACATAGAAACCTATGATCGAACTACCACAATGTTCTGTTAAGTAGAATCAGGCTAGATAAGGCGCCAGGCACAGTTTTCGCAACGGAAATGATTCGGGTCCTTCCAATGTATGTAATTCTACTAAACGAATTATTATTATTGTATGGGATATTGGGGTCTACTGCCGATAAACCTGTACAAAGAAACTACCCGACATCTGCTTCCTTAAGTTGGTATAGTGAAGACGCTTTTTCTGTATTGTATTAACGTTCTCAGTTTGACGTTGTCACCGTCATGTTTTTGAACAACATTCTAATTCGCACCTACTTGGGGAAACCATTTTTGGTTTCCACAGTTAATGTATTTTGTAGGCAGATATCGCCAGCTCTGCGTCCGTGAAATGTTATGCATATTTACTGTAAATATACAAGTAAAGAGGAACGAACGAAATTTCAAAATCTTTGAAACGGCAGCTGTTGGATTTGAACCAGTTCCCAGTTGATTAACAGTGGTGTGCGCTCTAGATCGGTCTGTTTACATGACCAACTAATTATCGGATTAGTTGGCGAACTGAATGTTGTCAGGCTAGTTCCACAATTAGTTAATCGTGCAAACCGGCTTTAAACCGCACTAGATCTCTTGAAGTACATGACACGAGAATTGATGTTGATGTCTCCCTCAATTTCGATGCTTATATTTTAAGAGGCGACAATGTCTATCGCCATTTTAAGACTGACCTATAATACCTTCGTCGACATGCTGTCTTTACCAATTGTTCCAAGTCCGTGTTTGATCCGCTAATCTAGTCCAATGCCGTAGTACACAACTATGTTTTATATTTACACGGGTTGATATGATTATGTTTCTGTGCTAACAAATGACACATGTTGAACCAGAAACGCATCTGGTGTTGTAGCGCCTATAGCGCTGTGCTCATGAGACGTGTAATTTCATTGCTCAGAAAAGAAATACGTCTTGTTCCGCTTCCATAGATTTTGTACTACTTCCAATACGCACCAAGCTTGAGGTGTCGAATTTATACGGCCCTTACCAAGGTTTGGTTAATACAGACAGTGTTTCAGTGACATGATCGCTCATTTCGTTATATAAACAAGTGTTTACGGTTGTTTTCCGAACGAAACTTGATGTGTAACGTGTTTGTCTATATTTAGACGTAAATGTACAATTCTGTGAAATCGTATGCAGCGTTTAAATTAAGATTATTGAATGTTTATAATATACGCTTTTCATAATTTGCTGAGCATTTGGTACACGATCCATAACCAATCAAAGCTTCGTTGTTCCAAATACATTATTAAATGTCCATCCACGGTTGACTTTAATCGTCTTCAGGGGGCCAATTTAAAAGGTAAATTTAACGCTGCCACCATTACAACTACACGTGTAATTATATTAAACTGAACAGTTGAAATATATAACTAATCGTGTAACTAATTATGTTGCATACAGAGTGTAACACTAACATTATCATTTCATTATACTCTTTATATTCGTTATACTTGTTTCTGAGTCTTCTCTATATTTTTTATCTGACGACAACGTCATGCTTTCGGGCTTTACTTTTTACGAAGGTCAATGTCCTTCGATGTCCATATTGCCTGTGTCCATCACTCTAGATAACCACTCTTCCATAGTCACAGACAAACGGAACAGGGCTACCCGAACAGCTGTTTCGTTTTGCAAAGCCTGACAACAGTTCGAAGGTTAACTCGATTCTGCTCAATATCGTTTGGTTAGGCGCTGCTGCTCGTATATCGAATAACGCTAGCGAACTGGTCGCTTCGTTTGAAACCCTAAGTAAGGTTGGCCTATTTGGTCACAGGCGAATGAATCTGAACGTCTGATGTGCTAAACTGACTTCTGAAGACGGACCACTGTGAATCATGTCGGTTTCCCACAGCGACGATGTCAACATGTTGTAACACTGTTGGCAATTTATTTCTTTATAGAACAGTTATCAAAATTAACAATGTTAATATTTATGGTTTCATCACCCAGCTGGCTCCACAACCATTGTCTCTCAAGTAAATCAACAGACATAGAGTGGAATGCGGTGGTGCACCCACAACCAATTCTAATGTGAATGCTGTAGTCCTTAAATCTGGTCAGGACTGCCTTATGAACAATACTGTTATAGGAAGTAAGACATTGCCAAAAGTGGGTGTCTTCCCAGAGTCACTGCCGTTTTGGTAACGTAAACCTCGGCACAGTTTCACTAATTTAACATTCTTATGAGCTCACAAGGCAAACCCGCTTTTGCTCTTTAACAATTATCGTTTATACTGAAAGGTGTCGACACCAGGAGGCGCCACCGGGATACATTCACCGGTGTGTCACCGAAATTGTGTCCGCGGTGATACGTCGGCGGCTTATGTATTTACAAAATACTCCTTAAATTATATAGCGGATTATTTAATGAGTCCTTTTGAGCCTATTGTCGTAGTGAAACGGCCCCGTCAACGATTACGATAATCCAGAGAAATGATCCCAGACGACATTTTGAGCGACCTGTTACTCAGATTGGCATCGACACGTCGATACATGGACGCATGCTGCGCCGTTTGAAAAAAAATAGCCCGTATATAATATAATATAAATACGGTGTCCGTGACAGTTGTGCAAGAGCGGTATAAAGTAATACCTTGGCGCTAGTTAAGGAAGCAACAGAGAAGCTATCATGTGCATATCTTCCGTCGGCCCACATTCATCTTGTCTCAGACTCGACTACAATGTATCACGGCACGATAGCTGGGCCAGACGCCAGAGGTATGCGATAAGTGCTAAACTAGACTATTACGATTACGATCTACAACAACAGCAACGTTTTTTCTTCACCTACCCACGTTTCGTATTCTGGCGGAGCATCCAATTTCTGTTGTATAACGGAGAATCCCCTTTTTGTTGTATAACAAGCAATGCACTTTCTGTTGTATAACGGAGAATCCACTTTCTGTTGTATATCGGAGAATCCACTTTCTGTTGTATAACAAGCAATGCACTTTCTGTTGTATAACGGAGAACACTCTTCCTGTCGAATAACTGATAATCCGCTTCATGTTTTGTAACGGAGAAACAGATTCCTGTTTTCTAACTGAGAATCCAGTTCCCGTCTTTTAATGCAGAATGCATTTCCCCTCTTCAGTCGTTGCAATAATTTCCTCTCTTCAATCGGTGTATTAATTTCCCGTCTTTCAACTGACAATCCCCTTCCCAATACCTAACCGAGAACTATTTCACACCGCTGCATGACGACGTTCAAACTGCCAGGAAGCGTCAATACAACTCGGCAAGAACATCACCGCTGCGAGCCTGACCCCATCCGACCAGCAGCGACACCTGTCATACAACCGACCTGACGCCTACCGGCTGTCGGGCAATCACGTCGGAATGTAAACACCTCCGAAGATTCCTCTTCTGTACGGTCGATGCACTCGCCGAAATACACGAAGTCAGCACACTGCCGTCGCCTTTCAAGTTTACACGCTATAGCTGCGTTGTGTTTGTTTAACGCGTACGGTACACAAGTTGGACGATTACTTAATTACAGTTGCGTACTATTTCGCAGAAATAACAGGTATAAATTAAACACACATTCACTTGAGCCAATGACCGATGCAAGCAAACACACTTCCTGTGCCAACCACTGCGAACGTCGCCTGTGAACTTTGTTATAAAAAACTCTCGGGATAACGCCACTCGAGCGAGCGGACTTGGTACAGCTGAGGATGGGTGAGGATACAGCGTCTGGGAGAGTTAGCGGCCCAGGAATGCGCAGCGGACGAGACACACCCGGTGCTAGGCGCAAGAGTACAACCTCCATGGCCCGGTACAGCCGTGTTGTATGCGGACACGGCGCGGAGAGTCTGTTGTACGTCGGCCGTAAAACACACTGCCTGCGTAGCGACCTCCACACCCACGGGCCTTTCGTTCATCTCCGTTTGTCATAGATCCCAGAAATACACGAAGAGTGGCAACTGTTCGTCTAGACCCGATAGTCACTGACGCATTTGCTGAACGAACACTCTCGTAATATCCTTCGGTATAAACGTCGGTGAGACAAGTTACAAATCTCACTGAATACTATTTTAAGCGTCAGATAAAATCCCCGATGACGTCACCGGAAAAAGAACAAATGAACGAGATACATATTATGGAAACAAAGTGGAGATGGCCAGTTCACATAGTAAAACTAAATGACAACGCAGAAAAGGGAATAGAGCAGGATGTAAGCCAACAAAAGTTGGTGCAATGACAATATAACAAATAAAACAGTCTATTGAACAAGTGAAGACAAAGATAAATAAAGGTGGATTTACCTAGCGGAGGACTACCTCCTGCAGTGGATGGACTAACTAAATAATTAGGTGATCAGAGACTGATATAATATAGGCAGAATCTGAATATAAAAATAGAACTGCCAACACGTGTAAATAAACGTGGTGATGCTTTAAGCGAAACAAAGAAATACTTTGTGAACCCGAGTTAACGAATGTTGCATGCTATGGCATTGTACGATAAATGACATCGTCTAATGTCTATTCTGTCACCAATGCTACTTTGAATCCCCCAGTTTTACATAATTAAGAAAACAAAGCTTGTATAAACGTTTTCATACCCATGCAATATATTTAAACAACTATTTTCATGTTTTAATCTAATACTGTCTAAGTATGCCCAAGATATGACGGAATCTTTGATTATTTTGACAAGTTGCACACCCAACTATAAGCACTTATATTCTGCGAGATTACGAGCAGATACATGTTCTTTCCCTCACGTCTGTACACATTGGCATTGGCAGTGAAACGCGACAGCTGTGTCAGGATAACAAGCTAATCCTATATCGGCAAAATAAACGAAATGAAGATATCCCCATTGTGCCCAGCGAACGCAAGAACCTTTGGATTTAGTACAACATCAATTCCAAGCCTGACAATGAAGCCACAACACTCGAACGGGTCTCTTGACTTTTCATTACGCCGTCTTATCAGCCATAAAGTAAATGTTTGCTTTTACCCGTATGCCAGTGCCAGCACGCGTTGACGGTTCCGCGATTCACTGGGCGAAAACAAACAGGTATACATTTCCTAATGGTCTGGCCATTCACGTGCGGTGACCCTATTCCGTATGTATCAACAAGCCGAAATAAATACGACTATATATCCTTTACCGAGTTTGCTGGCAACGCTGAAAATGGTGCAATTATGTCAGCGTTGACTACCGATAACGGACTGACATACACCGGGGCAGTTTCACCCTGTCGGCACCGGGCATGGTAGCGTGAGAGGTCAGCCTACAGTGCGTTGTAACATAGAAGATGCATGAGGTAACAATGCTTCTTAAAAACAACACACGGCGATGCAGTTTATCGTAGACACAGGCACAAATGGAATACCGAGAGACCGATACAAGACATTATTTTGTATTTTTATGACCCATACAGTAATTTGGAGAAGAAGAACGAGTCTGTATGGAACGGGTTGGTTGCGGTTATTGACGAGTATAGCATAGGCGACCATGCTTACATTAAATGTCATTACACGAATTCTGAACCATCAGACATTCTGAAACGTCTTCACATAGCAACTGACAGCATCTCGATATAACGAATACTTTTAATAGAAACCACATACGCGCAGCTCTCTTAAAACACCTCCTTTTACTTAATTTTTTAACCAAAATATGTGTGTATTACTTCGCACACCAATCCATTGGCAGAAATTGGAAACGAACATGGGTAACTTTGGAGCATCGTAAGAGCCTGTCCTCTCAGAAAACACAAAGAAAGCTACATCAAGTTATTTTCTATCTACCCCATGGGTAAGCTAGTTATTATTGTTGTTGCTGCTGCTGTTGCTGCTGTTGCTGCTGTTGCTGCTGTTGCTGCTGTTGCTGCTGTTGCTGCTGTTGCTGCTGTTGTTGCTGCTGCTGCAGCTGCCATGACAACGATACCATTAACTTGAATCTTTGCAACTGGCATATGAACTCGTAAGTATGAAACTCGTAAGGCTGCCAGGATATTTTGACTGTTATTTATTATTGTTTTAAGCTGTATATGTGCACGTGTTCACGGCTCAGACAACCCTGGGTCCTGACTCATCCGCACTCTCAAGACCCCCCGCCGTGGGCGATGGTTTTTCGGTCTATACACCGCTGAGTCCAGATGACCAACAGTGGTGAGTGGCCCACACAAACAGGTGAGAATATCCCAGAACTAGGATTTTTCTTGCATTAATACAATGTTAACACACTGACAGCTGTGTTTGGTTGACGTCTCTGGTTTATGACTCACATGATTAGCCGTACACGATCGTTGATTAATTCCAATCAACTTGCCAATTAATGTCAGTATGTTTGCGTTTAATGCTGAATGGCATCTCGCCAATGGGTCATTTTGTATTCGGGTAATTAATGACTGACATATGTCATACTAAAAATCAGGGTGGGTACAACGCATAAATGAATTAGCCAGTGTTGAATTATGCGTTGCTGTTGAATAGCTGGTCAAAGAGTAATTTATACAATGCGATATATGTCAGTTGATACTGCAGTATCGATCCAAACAACCACGTAAAGGTTACCATTTTCGTGCGATTATTCATCTAAAATAAGATTAGCTTTTTCTGAAACTCCTAATTGCAATTGATATATACGTAGCAGCATTAACTACTACTATTCATGAAGGCACCGGTGCAATTGGCAGATATAGTCAATTGGTCTTCACGGCGGCGAATGATAACAAAGAAAACTAATGAATTGAGAGCGTCAGCGATAAAACTAATTTAACATTGCCGTCTTCAAATAACACCTCCGTTCAGAATAATAACGTTGGCTATCACGCGCGTGATGTCAGATGAAACCACGGATGAAAACGTGGAAACGTTAGGAAAACGTACGAAATTGCTACATTTGGAACCGGCATACAGGCAGCAACGAAGGACGCACATCGACGTATTTACAGAGTTAAAAGGGTAACTAGGCAGAGCAATCCTGAGGAAAATAAGTCAGCAATATTTTATATTGATGGTTGAATGCTAAATTAACAACGACAGGTCATCGTCATGCCACAAGTCACAGTTACATTAAATTTAATAAGCTTGAACAAGACTACCATCCCGATCCAACACAGATGGCATGTGGTAAAGGAAACCTTTGGCTTATCGAGAGTTCAACATTTTATTACATTTCTGTGTAACCCAACCTTCTGAGATATTTGTCAGTGTTTTGCGGAAGTGTACCTTTTTAAACACATTGTCGACAATTTTATATTCTATCCGTATGGTGATGGTATGGTAGTTTGACTTAACCAGTTCGTGTTATGATACGCTGTTGACAACGTCTAAATGGTTGCTCCAATGTTTCGCAAATGTTCTTAGTAAATATACTGCGCTGTTATGCCACGAGTTTCCGGTTTGGATTTCCGGTGACCTCGTAAACTTCAAACACCTGCTGAAGTAGAAGCAAGGCACGACAACCAGCGTCAGGTGATTCACGCAGATTCACCACACCAAAATGAACACCGGAAGTTAAGTTGTGGTGAGTGGACGCGCAGAAGCAGCGTGCCCGGAAGTAATAGACGACACGTTCCTCTGAGAGAACTATAATTATATCACAACTGGGCACTGGCGATGGACCAATTGTTGCTGAATGTCCAAGTGGACAAAACCGCTCACGAGGTCGCAGATACCTACGAACTTCGTGAACGTCAACTCATATGGGAAAATGCATTTTCCCAAGGCAACGTTTTTTAACAAGAGCCACAGTACAGGCTAAATATTTTCGACTGCAGCGGCAGTGGTATTTGGAAAGGTATCGTTTGCAACGCTGGCGGCAGCAGATGCAGTAACAAGAGACAGGTTCAACTCGAACAGATGCATTTAACACCTTTTCCAGCTCTGTGCGATGTTTCGCTCGTGCCAATGTACTATGGAATAAACCCAACGATTCTCTGCGCATCCTCGGAGAGGCCACACACCTCTCTCGCATCACAGTCGGATGAGTCCCGACTCATCGTCACAATAGTTTCACTGCCTGAAGTTGGCGTCTGGTTCATTTTTGTACAAGACGAAGCTGAGTTACTATGTTTTGTTTCTAATTGTGTTTGCGTCCATCTCTTACAAATGTATTATTTGATAACACACGTAATAGTGTATATCCGTGTTATGTTACAAATCGTAAGAACGACAGACAAACTTAAAAGTCCACAGAGACGAGCAACTCTGTTTAGTCCAGAACTGAGAGACCGTTGGTATGAAAATCGTCTGATAGTGCATTGCTTGAAAACCGTATGTAGAGACCAGCCAAGGGCCGGTTTCACGAAGCGGCTAAGAACGTTCTTTTTTAAATATAAGCGAAAATAGGAGTTTACGCAAACACGTGACGTTAAGTACTTGCGTAACTTGGGGCCGGTTTCATGAAGCGTTCTTAAAGTTACGCAAGTACTTAACGTCACGTGTTTACGTAAACTCCTATGTTCGCTTATATATAAAAAATCAATCACGTCATTTACTAAGACAATCATCTTAGCGTTAAGAACGTTTTTAGCTGCTTCATGAAACCGGCCCCAGGAGATTACGCAGAACCAAATATAATCTTTCATAATATGAACAGTTTAGATTGAATAAGAGAATTATTCATTCTCCGAGACGACGATACGTAATGATCACTGATTGAGTTCATGCTAGTCGTGTGAATGAGTTTTAAAATACAATTGCCAGATATCTAACAAAGGCCAGCAACATTATAATTGAAATCGGTAGGACTGTCGAAACGTTGACGGCTTCCTTGTCCACTTACGATCTGCAGCTTGTCCGTTTAAGTGAAAATCTGTTGATTACGTTTTATCCCTTGTTTGTGTAAAACGATGTTAGCGTATCACAGTAGATCTTGGTGTGTCCATCTCTTTACTCATTCACCAGATATTTAGTATGTAAATATTTTTTAAAGATGATTGATTGCGTAAGTCCGCGAAAGAAACCCATAGCAGCTAGGTCAGTTTGATTCGACCAACAAGCGCACCAGGTGTAGACCTTTACGATACCGTAAAGTAATTGCGTAGTAAGATAACTCTGTTACCAAATACCTACGCGACGAATAGAAGATCAATACCGTGTTTGTTGGTCACGATAAAATGCAAATTCGATCTGATGCAATAACTATATGCTGCTATTGATATACGTCAAGCAGTCTTAGATGCCAATATGAATATTAGAAAGACCTATTGACACCAGGGAAACTGCTAGATATCGTTTCAGTTTCAGATACAAAACAGACCGTTAGGCCTAGAGAATGTACCACATCGGCAGGATATTCCACTAACCCGTAAGACAGTGTTTTAATTGGGGATGGATCAGTATTTACTTCGGCAAAGAATAATGAAGTGTGTATAATTGTGAAACGGTAACGTTTAGCGCATTCTTTCTCCTGGAATTTTGTGTGCATGGATACATTGTGCATAGGTTTAATTTAACAACACATACGCACGAGGTTGTGACTGCGGAGATGTTCTAACAGGTCGGTGTATGTATAACTTTTAACGTAATTAATTTTAGATTTTTCATCATACACACTTGAATTCACTACTGACAAATGTTAATAATATCGCCAATGATTTTGTTAAATAATAATGTGTCCTTGACACCAGCTTAGTGTGACTTCCGGATGTGTTTTTCACATAGCCCTTCACAGAAATAATCAGCACGTCATTCGCGGAACTGTTTGACGCTGTGCGTTGCAGATGTACAGATAAAAATCGGGCGAGTCAACATGACGTTGTTACAAAATAAAATTAGCATCATTATTAAGTTGCTGACGTCCCGTCGTCTCAGTTACCAATTTACAGATATCCGCCCACGCGACAATTTATTTTACTTCCAAACAGCGAGTGCGCCGTCTTTCTTGTGTTTAGACTGAAACAGTCAGACATCGTCATCGTCCTGATACGGAGTGGAAGCTGTATCGTGTTTCGTGCAGTGGAAGCTGTATCGTGTTTCGTGCATACTTTCTTATTATGCTATTCGTCAAATTATATCATATATTCGTCGGCTGACTTTCTGTTGCTATTCGTCGACCGACCTCTGGTAGCTATTTTGTTGTTGACCTCCTGTATCTATTCGTCGACATCCTGTAACAATTCATCGAGTGGCCTCCTGTAGCTACTAGTGGACATCATGTTGTTATTCTTCGACGGATTTCCTGTAGCTATTTGCCAATTGATCTCCCGTTACTATTCGTTGATTAACTTACTGTGGCTAATCGACAATTGGCATCCTGTGCCTATTTGTCAACTGACTTGCAGTGGACCCTAGCTGATTCAAGAATGACATCTCTGGCGAATGGAACAACCTGTCTTGTATCGCTCAGTTGTACAATTAGGAGGTTGTCAACGCACCAGCTGGGCACTGGTTAACCGCCCGACCTCTTGCGCTGTCCACCAAACACCGTCTCCTTCATAACACAGTGGTGGTATATCGCACACAGTCTGAATGTAGTCATTATCGTCCTGTCATTTGATATCAAGCATGCGCCGCAGAATCTGGATGTACCACCAACCGCTTCGGTCTTTAAAGTTACTGCATAATACAGAAGAATGTTGAAACACTTGCTTGATGACGAAAACCTTTTTACACGAGTCATGTGTCAATTTCATCAACTTGTATTTGTTATGATGATATATTGTTATGATGACGATCACATATTAGCTACTATAATTACATGTGCGTTCTCAAATAGTGGGCTATCTGACCTCGAAAATCGCTCAGTTGTACAACTCACACCCTGGTAGAGCCATTAATTCTAACACTACGCAACTTCCCTGTACAGCATAACCATTCAACATACATGCATACAAACAAACATACACACATCCATCCGTCCGTCCGTACATACATGCATGCATACATACATACATACATACATACATGCATGCATGCATACATACATACATACATGCATGCATGCATGCATACATACATACATACATACATACATACATACATACATATACATACATACATCCATACATACGTCTATGTTCATATTCAATGCGTACACATATACGCACAATGCAAACACATCTACAAAGAACGTCACAAACACCCTCACACTCCCCGGACACTATGCAACGTAAACCACCGTACCTTAGATATCGTGCCTTATCACTCCCATATGGCAGCGTGTGACGGCCAACCTTCCCTACGTCCCACACGCGACACGCCGTGAAACAACTTCGTAGAGCAAGCGCCGTGGATGCAGTGCAGGGAGCGCGAGACGCAAGCGGGAGACACTCCGCTGTTTGCTATTTGAGTCTCCACCTCCCGGCGTACACGCAGCGCACCCCGTAGCCCCGCCGTCCACATTCCTCGGGTCGGCTCCCGTTGCCGCTCGCTCGGCGGAAAGACGAGCTCGGCTACAGCCAGGGTGGTCGGGACGGCACCAGGTCCCGGGCACCGTCAGCATCACCAGCACCGTCAATGCGCGAGTTTTTTTTAACCCGACTAACTTCGCCCTGTGAGTTCGGTGTACATGGCTTGTATTTTCTTACTGGCACATTCGCTCGCAATTGTGATCTTTTCGGTGAATTTTTAATTTTAATTTTATTTGTGCGTCATGTGTTATACGTATGCTGTACTCGTCGCTCAGGACCGACATTCCATTGGAGCTGATTATGCAATTTCCTTCCCTATGCTTGTGTACGTCTTCGTTTCCTTGTCGATTGACCTCCTGTAGTTTTTCAAGGCCTACGCCCTTGTAATTATTCAGTGATTGCCATCATGTAGCTATTCGCCGATTGGCCTCCTGTAGTAATTCACCAACTGACCCCCTGTAGCTATTGTTTGTTTTTTCCAGATGTTCCTCTGGGTTGCAAGATTGTTTGGAGAAACCGGTGTTTTCTTTTTGGATAGTGTGTTTATCCAAAGTCAGATTACCTGCTACGATCTATTGCCTGGTGCTGTATTTGTATATGTGTTCGTCAAGCGCGTTTGGGACAATGTATTTTTGTCTACTTAATATTGAATATTATGTTTGAGTATTACGATGCATAACTCGAATACTGTTAGATGCTGTATCAACTGTTCGTCTTAACATTTCCTACACGACATACGTACAAATGCACCTATATACGCACGCATTCACAGACACACACGTACACGTACACGTACGCGAGCACAAGCACACGCACGCGCACACCGCACTCGCGCACCCGCACACACACACGCGCGCACACGCACTCGCGAACGCACACGCAGCTGTCCCTATAAACCAGGTCACGAACCTTCCCTCAATGTGGGACTTAACCGCATACTTAACAAACAGCTCGGTACAGTTAAAGGTTTAGTACATCTTCGTCCGAAATGTTTGTTTTGACAGCCGGAATGACCACAGCAGAGCAACTTCGGCCGAGTCACAGCGCGATGCGGTATCAGAAACAACGCGTGCACTTTGTAGCTATACTTAAACGCTCGACTAGTCTGCACCGAAGATCTATCTTCGCATGATTTAGCGCTAGCTTAGTTTGGCAAAGGTAGAAGTGCAACCACGTTTCTGAAATAAAACAGAGCGCCCCCGCATACCGTCCAGGATAGTGAACCCCAACTAACGTAGCAGACGTCAATCGCCAATACTTTGTATGAAGGTGTTTCATATTGCAGAAACTATCTGCCTATACGATATATCAGGAGTATTATTATGCTCTATTCTCTGTGGTGACAGATTAGTCGTTTTAATGTCTACGTCATAATAAAACAATGATTACATTTTCACTTCGCATCCGTGATTGTGTGTAGGACATTTCCCTTCAAATTTGCTTTTCATAAATGTAAATAAAATCATGATCACGGTAAACAGATCAAGAGTTGTTACTCCAATAAACACCCAAATGCTTCCTGCACTACCCGTATGTTCCCATTCTGGAAAACTCCCAAATGAGACATTATTCGGAAGACCATTTGATAAAATTATCTACGACACAAAGCTCTATCCACAATAGGAAAGAACAGTCCACTCTTGACCAAATCATAGTACAGCAACAACAACGGGGAACTCTCGAGATTACGCCAAGACGTCTGTTGAGAAAACTTGATTACATCAATGTTCCAGCGCTTTTGTACTTCATAAAACTAGCAGTAAAGTCACACTTTCTACCAATCGCCACTGACGTACATATCGATTATATCAGTAATGGTGACAACAATTATTATGGCGGTTATAAATAACGATGACGACAATAGCGAGGATGACTACCGGAATAGTATTCAACGCTGATACATTTGCATCAATAAACAACTGGCGTGTCATAACGTCTTGTAGAGAACATGAAGATGTTCGAGTGCGCAATAAAATGAATGAAGCAGTAATTCGCCACACAAACGCGATAGTTGTCGCAAAACATACACGCCTCTCTATGTCACCATTGATGGAAAGATTATCATCGGATGTCGAAGATGTAATATAGTATAGAGCGGCCAAACGCACAACACAACGGTACATGATGAACATTACACATCGTACACAGAAGGTACAGTACAGGTTTGGGACTTACTGACTTCTGGTTTTCCGTGTGTGTCTCCCTCTTGTTCGCCTACAAGCCTAGCTCGTCACTTCTCTCTCTGACTGTGTTCTGTGTTTTTGTAACTTATATATATATCATTCGCTGTTTGACAACTGGGCGTTTTTAAGCTGACGTCTTGATTGAGTGCGCAACGCATGTTCCGCGCGGACTAGTAAGCGCTTCACGGAACTGCAGAATTGCTGATACACATTTGCATAGCTTGTTGGTAGTATATCCTTACACTAATCTTTAAATATAGCGTTTCTTACGTCAAGAGAGGCACTTGCCAAAATAAAGATGAGTAACGTTTAGACGAGTAAGCCTACAATGCGTGCCATGTACCATGTAATGGATGGTACGGTAACCATTTATTACTTGTATGTTTGGATTATTCTTATTCTTACACTATCTCTGTCTCTGCGCTATTACTACTACTACTATTACTACTACTACTACTACTACTACTACTACTACTACTACTACTACTACTACCTCTACTACTACTACTACTACTACTACTACTACTACCTCTGCTACTACTACTACTACTACTACTACTACTACTACTACTACTATCACTACTACTACTACTACTACTACTACCTTTACTACTACTACTACTACTACTACTACTACCTCTGCTACTACTACTACTACTACTACTACTACTACTACTATCACTACTACTACTACTACTACTACTACTAATAATAATAATAATAATCGTATTATAATCGAGTTTGCATATATAGGTTAAGGTTTCCCTCTTAGACGGAGCGCCAAACATTCAGGGATTAATCTACGACCCTTATGACGTGCCCCCTATACATTTTCAAAATACCTCATATATGCCAAGACACCTCTATAGGGTAAATCAATTCGTTCCTTAACGGTTCCGAACTTAAAACGCAACGTGCACTTAATGCGTAAAACGTAGTGTGCACGTAATACGTAAAACGTAACCTAACAATTCCAGGAACCACGCCCACGCGACAAATACTTCGGGGAAACGGCTCCTGCGTCATGGAGTAGACGCAGACACAATATATACTTATGTATGTCCCCCATGCCAACAGCATAGCTATACGAATATCATTTGATAATTCTACACTATCACGTCTAGGGCCTATCGATGGATGTGAACTTCACATTCTCTCCGCCTTCGTCATAGTCAACAAACAAGCGAGTGGTGTTTATGTAACGATGCTCTGTCTTCTCTAACATTTGTATAAATATCACTTTCACGACTGTCTTCAACCTACGCATCCTGTCAGGTGACGGGCATTTTTTCTAGTAGTAATAATAATTATTATTGTAATACCTGTTTGATGACCCGTGTTATATTCAGTGGGGCTAAGCTCCCATTACCCAAATGTTTCTCTTTTTATATACAACCTGTTGCTCCTCTATCTGGTGTCATAGCAACCTAATGGGCAACCAAGCTCGTCTTTCCTAACTTCCTGCCATATTCCAAATGCGTCACTGTTTATGGCATAAATCCTCCAGTACTTACATACAGTAGTGAAATATGTTTTGCAATTACAAAGCGGTTAGTCGACCTACTAAAACCGGCGAAATCACACTCAGTGTGTGTGCAGTAAACAGTCGAACGATGCAAATGTGACCGAACTAGAATCGACCTAACTGTTCTCGGAAACAGCACAAGAGCAACTGTTCGAGAATAGCCAATGTGGAAAGCGGGCTTTAAAAAAGTAAGTTCTTATATAGCGCAGTATCCAGTCCTCAGGACTGCCAAAAACACCACCATAAGATGTTTGAAAAGCGAACCGAATGCACACACACACACACACGCACACGCACACGTACACTGACACGTAGGTCGGCTTCGCTGAATATGAGTGAATAAAAGCAACACCAACTAAACTAAACCGTTCAGTCTTCCAATGTCAGCAAATGCATTTGACTCAATATCACACAGTTGTCGCTAACACTTAACTGTGCAAAATCACATCCTTCAGTGAATGCATGATGACATGTAAGTGCTTTTTCTAACAGGCTAAAGCAATCAGTAGTGTTGTTACATAACTGCATATACTACGCTAACAAGCAGCCAAACAAACAAATAAACACAGAAACAAAGAAACAGACAAATGAACGAAAAAACGAACGAACAAACAAACAGTTGAGTCAGTCCCTCAATTTCGTTCACAATATATAAAGTCACGTGTTGCGGCACCATATATAGTTAGACGTGAGATACGGATGTCGAGAGGCATTCCCCGATATTACCCTCTGCAGCATATCCAACACAGAGCAGGCATAATCATTATATTTATTGGGCGATAATATGTTTATTGCAGTGCCAACACGCGTGGAGCGTTTATTGCTCTCCTGAACGAGCCCAGACTATCAGCATGACGACTTAATGCACGGCTATTCGGTGTGAAGAAAAAGTACAGACTTCTGTAAGACAAGCCATACTGCTCTGGGTTGAGCAATTTAGCTTTCTGTGCGCACATTCGGCTTATACAGTACGTGTCATTACTTCGCCAATAGTTCAGTCACAGCACGTGATCTTCACCAGGATATCACAGAGGCTCGGTTTTAATACCGGTGCCCCGCGCGGTGGTCATTGATACATTGTCGACGCGAGCTATTCATAAAAGCCAGTCGCGTTTTTCTAACGAGAAAATAGAGAAATAATACTGTTTCCTTCCCGTGAAAGACGTGAATGCACATGTTTTGATGGTGTTTACACGGCTAACACGGTGCATTTAACCCAAATGCGTTTGTGTATTGCTCTGAAAAGGTTTAAAGAGTATGCATGGACGTAACCATAACTGTAGAATGTTTGGCTGCATAAGTCCGTAATTCCTCGAAGCCGCATAGCATTACGTATGGATTGGTGCTGATAAGGTTGTCTCCACAAAGGGCCTATCGCCTCGAAGATAAATCGTCACCGTGACGCCACCCATCCTCGCAAGGGCTGTTTGCCATGCAAAATTAGCCCTGGCAGATCTCCTACGCGAAGTGCGGACGTTAGCCGAGTCAAACTAGTAATTGACTTCGCCAGTCGCGACTGCATCACCCGTGAGAACAGCGCAAATACCCGCCCCAGTTTGAAGACGGATAAAAGACTTCTGGGAATTCCAATATATAATGACCCCGTTCGCCCATTAGCACGAGCAGCTGAGCGGTATTGTGTATTCGAATAATTGCTACTACTTCATAAACGTTGCATGTAACACGAGCCACGGTTGGTTGAAATTATTTAATATTTATTATGATCACCTGACCTGCCGCCAAGCATTGATCTAGTGAGCGATTTCATAGGCTAAGCTTAAATTCAGAGTTTCGCAAAGCGATCAGCCAGGGGGTACTGCTGGCTGGCACTGACGTAATCAGCAGCAGCGACCCCTGGTGCGCGAGGATGACACCACCTATAGAGTGGAAACATAACAATGCACGTTGTCGCTATGTATGTATGTGTGTGTGTGTGTATATATACATATATATATATATATATATATATATATGTATATATACATGTATCTATATATATATATATATATATGTGTGTATGTATATATATATATATATATACATATATATATACATATATATATATATATATATATATATATGTATATATATATGTGTATGTATATATATATATACATATATATATATATATATATATATATATACATATATATATAAACATATATATGTATATATATATATATATATATATATATGTATATATATATACGTATATATATATATATATATTATAATAATATATATATAATATATATATATTATATTATATTATATTATATATAAGAACCGTGGGGCATCGTGGGTAATGTCTTGGCAATCATGTCACGTGGTCGTTAGTTTAGTTGTACTCTGCAGTTATTGGCTGTGATTATGGAAACCATCTTGGATCACTGAGAATCTTAAGACTCGCACCACATTTTTGGTGGGGGTGGGTTGTGTTTGAACCAATACGGAACACTACACATTTTGGATTTAATGAACTGATGAGACGACTCTAAGTTGTACATTTAGAGATAACGGAAAAGCGAGAAACCATTAGTCGACCTCGTTTTGCAATCGGCGCCTCCGCGGAAGCCATTACTGGGTCATCTCCTGCCCGGAACTAGGCCCCATCGATTTGATGTGGCTAAGGTACATTTCACATCTACAATAGCAAAACCATCACCTATCGAAACGACCAGACGTGATTTTGTCAACGTCCTAAAGACGCCAACTCTGGAGACAACGAGGGTGTGTCGACAACGTAACGAGCAAGCCACGCGTTGCTATAAACAACTTGATATCCGACGTTTAATGTTGTGGCACCATAATGCGAGAACCGTGTTTCAATATAATTCATTAAACACTAGAGCTGAAAGCATTATCCGCGGCGCCTTTGAGTTGTGTTCACTGCGGAAAATGTATATGACATCTCGTGCCACTACATCAAACAACACACAACCTCGCCGCTTCGGCAGCTGCACACAATTATTGACACTAGGCTATAAACATGACATTGTATATTAATCCGTTTGTGAGATTCCTGACTAATGTACACATGGCGGTTCGTGTGATGTCTAGTGTACGTCTGTCACGTGTCAGTTTGTGTACGTACGCTGTCTATTCTACAGTTGTCACGTGTCTAGTGCACAACTGTCACGTGTCTGTTCGTGTTACGTACCCCCAAGAGCAAAACTATCACATGCCTCTCGTGTTTGCTCTCTAGTGAATAACTGTCGCGTGTCTGTTCGTGTTATGAACTTTCTTGTGCTCAAATGTCACATGTTTGTTCGTGTTTTGTACTCTCTAGTGCACAACTGCCACGTGTATAATATTATTCGTGTTATGTACTCTCTAGTGTAACGTATCTGTTTGTGTTATGTACTTTTTGGTGCACAACTGTTACGTATCAGTTCGTGTCCGTGCGCTGTTTAATATACACCTATCACGTGTGAGTTCGTGTACGTGCGCCTCTAAAGTACACCTGTCATATATTTCAGTTTGTGTACGAGCGTGGCTGCCTAGAAACGAGCGCAGTGTGATCGGCGCGTTGAGACAGCGGCGATTACGTACTTTCGTCGATTCCCACGCTTCACGGAAATCAAGAGGAACTGAGCACATTCCGGGAAGAGTGAACAAGCTGGCACATCTGTATCGGGTCGAGGAACGAGAAGAGGGTCGAAACTGACACGGTGTAAAAAGTAAATGCGTGTTGATTACAATCACGTGTGTAGTCTCCCCGAAAGGAATATGCCTTCAAATTAGTCGGCAGCATGCCTTCCAACCAGCCAGGCTGTTAGTAAGGTAACCGACTAACCAAAGAGAAACCATCCAACCTGTCTGCGGGCCAGTGAACCAACCAGCTAGCCACACAAATAGTTAGCAACCCAGTCAGCTAGCCACAGATAAGTCAGTCTAACAACCAGTCAATCGACTGACCAGCCACGTAACAAAACAGTTGGTCAGCCAAACAACCAGCGATCTAAGCCAACCAGTTAGACAACCAACCAGCGATCTAAGCCAACCAGTCTGCCAACCAACCAGCGATCTAAGCCAACCAGTCAGCCAATCAACCATTGATCTAAGCCAACCAGTCAGCCAACCAACCAGCGATCTAAGCCAACCAGTCAGCCAACCATCCAGCGACCTAAGCCAACCAGTCAGCCAACCAACCAGCGATCTAAGCCAACCAGTCAACCAACCAACCCGTCAGCCAACCAACTAGTCAACCATCCAACATTTAATGAGCCAACGAGTCTGCCAACCAACCAGTTAGTCAGCCAACGAGGTAACTAATAACCAGTCAGCCAACCAACCAGTCGATCAAACAACCAGTCAGGAGGTGGGTTTTGTTATGTTTACGTATAACGAAATGCCTCGTGCCTGTTCAGAGTGGCTGTTCGTCCCAAGCCGTACCATTCGACGTTTCGGTGAGTTTTTAAGATGCAACATACAGTGTATTTATAGTCACTTCTCGAAAGCTAGGACGTCGGACCGGGGGGGGGGGGGGGGGGGGGACTTGGGGAGGAGGTAGCTGAGCCACCCCACCCAAAATTGTTGGTCGGGACTGGGTAGGTGATTATACCCGAATATACAAGGAACAGGGAACATTTTGGGGGCACAATTGGAGGTTTCGGTTAATGGGGGTTTGAAGAACCTCAAGGGGAACGCAGTTGGAGGATTTTGGAGACCCTCAAGTGAGGTATAAATGGAGGTTTTCGTGGAGCCTCAAGGAGGTACAATTGGAGGTTTTTGTTTCAGCGTTAGCCTCCCCCCGCGAATATTCACCACGTTCCGGCGCCAGTGCAAATTAAGAACTGATTTATAGAAACTGAACTGCTCACATTTCGTACGACAGCGAGAACAATAAGAGCTATTGAGAAGCATGGCTCCACATTGGAAAACTTGTCAACAACTATCCACATATCTTACTATATAGCTGTACGCCAACACAGA
>OZ023218.1:34352909-34381759 GCA_963995525.1 Escarpia spicata
CACAGCATGACTGTCAGTCCGCTCTAGGATACAAGACACTCTATTTTGTACACAGCATGACTGTCAGTCCGCTCTAGGATACTAGACACTCTATTTTGTACACAGCATGACTGTCAGTCCGCTCTATGATACAAGACACTCTATTTTGTACACAGCATGACTGTCAGTTTGCTCTAGGATACAAGACACTCTATTTTGTACACAGCATGACTGTCAGTTCGCTCTAGGATACAAGACACTCTATTTTGTACACAGCATGACTGTCAGTCCGCTCTAGGATACAAGACACTATATTTTGTACACAGCATGACTGTCAGTCCGCTCTAGGATACAAGACACTATTTTATACACAGCATGACTGTCAGTCCGCTCTAGGATACTAGACACTCTATTTTGTACACAGCATGACTGTCAGTCCGCTCTATGATACAAGACACTCTATTTTGTACACAGCATGACTGTCAGTTCGCTCTAGGATACAAGACACTCTATTTTGTACACAGCATGACTGTCAGTCCGCTCTAGGATACAAGACACTATTTTATACACAGCATGACTGTCAGTCCGCTCTAGGATACAAGACACTCTATTTTGTACACAGCATGACTGTCAGTCCGCTCTAGGATACTAGACACTCTATTTTGTACACAGCATGACTGTCAGTCCGCTCTATGATACAAGACACTCTATTTTGTACACAGCATGACTGTCAGTTTGCTCTAGGATACAAGACACTCTATTTTGTACACAGCATGACTGTCAGTCCGCTCTAGGATACTAGACACTCTATTTTGTACACAGCATGACTGTCAGTCCGCTCTATGATACAAGACACTCTATTTTGTACACAGCATGACTGTCAGTTTGCTCTAGGATACAAGACACTCTATTTTGTACACAGCATGACTGTCAGTTCGCTCTAGGATACAAGACACTCTATTTTGTACACAGCATGACTGTCAGTCCGCTCTAGGATACAATACACTATATTTTGTACACAGCATGACTGTCAGTCCGCTCTAGGATACAAGCCACTCTATTTTGTACAGAGCATGACTGTCAGTCCGCTCTAGGATACAAGACACTCTATTTTATACACAGCATGACTGTCAGTCCGCTCTAGGATACAAGACACTCTATTTTGTACACAGCATGACTGTCAGTTCGCTCTAGGATACAATACACTCAATTTTGTACACAGCATGACTGTCAGTCCGCTCTAGGATACAAGACACTCTATTTTGTACACAGCATGACTGTCAGTTCGCTCTAGGATACAAGACACTCTATTTTGTACACAGCATGACTGTCAGTCCGCTCTAGGATACAAGACACTCTATTTTGCACACAGCATGACTGTCAGTCCGCTCTAGGATACAAGACACTCTATTGTGTACACAGCATGACTGTCGGTCCGCTCTAGGATACAAGACACTCTATTTTGTACACAGCATGACTGTCGGTCCGCTCTAGGATACAAGACACTCTATTTTGTACACATCATGACTGTCGGTCCGCTCTAGGATACAAGACACTCTATTTTGTACACAGCATGACTGTCGGTCCGCTCTAGGATACAAGACACTCTATTTTGTACACAGCATGACTGTCAGTTCGCTAAAGAAAATATGCAAACAAACAAATTGGTCACTGTATACATATCCTCGGAAAGTGCATCACAATTATCCTGATATAAATTGTCTATAAACTATAGCGGAAATAAACTATAGCGCTTTTCCCTTCGTTAAGGAGCGGGCCTAATGCAAGTGGCGGGAATACATTAGGGGGAGGGGCTGAATTTTAGTGCACATTGTTTTGGGAGTGGATCGCATTTCACTGTTGGAGATTTGGGGGTAAGCCAATTTTCTGTGCGCAACATTTTGCCAACAATATACGGGGAGGGGGGGGGTCAGATTTAAGTGGTCGTGATTGGAGGGTGTGTCGCAATCCAACGGACGTGGTTTTGGGTGAGTTGGATTTCAAATCACGGGGTGTCCCATTATTCCTCTGACCCACCCACCGATAAGTAATGACCGCCCCCTTATAATTGAGGTCTACCACAGGTTTATGTTTCATTATTGTACGTATCAAGCATCGAAACACGCAAAATGTTGTTGTTTAGGGAATCGTAGAGGACAGTTCCCAAATTTGAGTAAGTGACATTCAGACAAATATAATTCAGATGGTGAACATGTAAAACATTGGAGACCACCGGGATGATATCGCACTATATCCCAAACTCCAAACAGCCCTATTTAGGGATAACATAGGAGTGGTTTTTTCAGAGGTCTCGTTTTCTAGATTTAGTGAGTCCATTACAGCTGCAGGTTACACCAAATGTGGGGAAAATGGCTAGCAAGGCAAAACGCGATCCAAATTTTAACAGGGTGGAGAAGGAGTTGCTTCTACAACTAATCATGGACAAGTTAACTCTAATCGAATGCAAATTGGGTAATGTAAATTAAACTAAAAGAAAGAAATACGCACGGAACAAAAATCATAGAAACGTTCATTGCGCGGTTTCCGGGGAGGGATGTGAAATCATTGCGGGGCAATGGAAAAGAATGAAAATGTTGGCCACAAAAGAGGTCAGGACTTTGAAAAATCCCGAGGAAAAACTACCGGGGGTTCTCCACCACCAAAACCGTCAGACATGGCATTGGCCATAAGGGAATTCGCGCCACGACTGTAAAATATGTTCGATGACGATGCTGAGCCTGCCCTTGAAACCCCTCCTGAAGCCGCGGCTGTGGTAGTGGCGGTTAATGTGTACGACACAAACCAGGATGACGCCAATAGTCAGTCCTCCTTGCTGGCTGCCCAAGATGAAGATGATCCTCACCCTGACAGACATACTTCTGTTGCACAATATCAGAGGTACAATTAATTAGAAGACTCTGTGCCACATATTGCATTGTGTATAATCAAACGACGATCACCCCACACCCTTCAACATGTCACAGCCAGGAAAGAAATGACGATCACCCCACACCCTTCAACATGTCACAGCCAGGAAACAAAGGACGACCACCCCACACCCTTCAACATGTCACAGCCAGAAAACACTGATAAGCAATGCATATCATATACGCACACGCACAGGCACACATTTACCAGATTATATCGCTGTTTTGAAGTAAATATACGCTTATGCATCATCACCGAATGAAATGTTCCTATGACGATTACTCCCCCACAAAAAATATAAACAATAAATATAAATATATAGACCTACTTCAAAAATTAAATATTGCGATTTTTCTGCATAACAATTACCAGTGGATAAGTAGGCATATTGTTCGTGTATTGGAGATTTACAATACATCAGCATAATAAAAGTAGAAGTGTTGCTCTTGAGTAATAGTTGTGTACATAGTGATTCAAATCAAGTTCATCACTGTTGACTAGGCAGCCACCAAAAAAAGATACAGGACGTCGTCTTTACAACTATTTCGCCGACCAGTAATTCAATTGTACACTCGGTGGAAGAAGAACTTATCAAAACACAGCAGGCCAAACACCAGAAACGACCAGCTTTCATGGAGGCGGAGCACAGGGCTAAACTGAGGGTTCCTGTTGTGGAATTTCACAAGTTAACCTGCAGAAAGCAATGGGTCAGCCAGTTAAACCGGAACCTCTGTCACCACTGCCTAGCAATCCAACTTCAGTGTCAGTCACTGAATCATCTCCAGCTGCAGATAAATCTGATCCACTGTTCACCATGCTTCAACCCGTGAACCCCAACATGCATAATCCAGAGACGCCTCCGTCGCATTCACCACCATTCCACCCAGGGTTGTACACACAGCACAATGATTCCATACATTCTTACTAGTGTTAACATTCCGACCAGCCGACATACACGCATGTGACATGGATATAGAACTCATACACTCACTGCGTCGTTTCTGTGTTGTAGTGCTAATGTCAGCTTGACATCATTGCATAGGAACGCATGATTGAAATGCTGACCCATATTCCCCTTTCGGTACAACCTGCTAAAAGAACTTGTGGTCTGGCTCTTTGGCTCAACCTGCGACGTGTTGCATAGACAAGATTACCCTGGTTTCGACTATACTCTTTACTTGAGCATGGCCCACCACTTTCACCAAGTCTCATTCAGCTTTCATCACGTACGTGGCTGAGTGGAGCTTAGTAATAGAACACGTTCCAGCAAGAATGCTGTCAAGAAACAGAGTGTACCATTCAAGGCCTGTGTACATAAATGGATCACATTGAAAGATTTCGACATATCAGACATATACTTGCGGCCAACCGGCAGGGTCAACGGCGTAAATAATTTCGCTGTGAAAGAGTGTTTCGTGATCGAATGAATCCTTTTGATTGGTGTACTGACGAGGGTGACTTCATTAAAAGTTTTCGATTTACCAAAGCCATTGTACAATATATTATAGAACTAGTAGCCCCTGACATTGAGCCACCCACTGAAAGGAATCTTGCTATTCAAGCATTTTTGCAGGTGCTCATTGCCCTTGAATTTTATGCCAGTGGAACATTCCAGATAACATTCGGGGACGTAATTCACCTACACCAGTCAACCGATCGTTAAAAGGGTTTCCATAGCCTTGGCCCGAAGAAAGCACATGTTTATACGGTTCCCTCGAGAGCGGAAAGTGCAGCAAGTGAGCAAGGGTTTTACCAGATCGCCAACTTTCCGCAAGAGGTGGCAGCAATTGACTGCACGCATATTGCGATTAACAATCCAGACGGGGAAGACTCACAGAGCCTCATCAACAGACAGGGGTGGCACTCACTGAATTGTCAATTTACATGTGATGCCAACATGGTCATATCCAGTGTGGTACTCCTGGCCCGGAAGTGCCCATGATTCCAGAATAATTATTGAATCGCACTTGAAAGCGAGCTTTGAAACAGGGGGAAACCAAGGTCTATTACTAGGCGATGGAGGGTACGCTGCTCTACCGTACTTGTTGGCCCCACTGAACAGGCCACATACCGAGCCAGAACGAGCATACAATCTTACACATGCACGAACTCGTGGGGTCATAGAAAGGGCCTTTGGGGTTATGAAGAGGAGATTCACATGCCTCCATTTTGGACTACGGTTGAAACTGCATGACTACTGTGTTCGCTGTAATACTTGCAATTGCTGTATTACACAACATTGTGAGACAACGCCATGATCCTGACGTGGGAGAAGACCTTAATGACGACAACGATGAGGATGACGATCATGTTCCGGAGGCGCAGGATCTTGGTCGTGGTATCATTGCGCGCAACCGCATGATTGAACAATTTGCCCACTTTCTTTGAGTCATTTGAAGTTGAACAGATTTCATACATGTGCGGTCCACTCTGTGCACGTATTGTGTTCCTGGATGTGAAACCCATTGATGACTGTTTTGACGTAGGCCCTACTTAGAATGCAACAATTTGTATGTTGTTTCTTGCCAACAACTGTTTAGTTACACCATATGAGCATGCATTATGTTTGCAAACAACAATTTGTGGGCGTATTAAAAAAAACAATTCCAGAGAATAGGCTGTACATACAAATGTGGCATCTGTTTTATTTGTTCTTGCCATAACGGGCAAACTAATCAGGCCACTCAGTGTTGTTATGGTTACTGTAATTTAACTTTCAACAACTGTAATGGATATTTTATGTGTTGTGGTTTTTATTTTGATATTTGTATTGAAAATAAACTTCATTTTTTGGAAAATAAACTGCCCCTTTCTGTGTTCCACTATGTGGTATTTATATAAGTATGTGCATACTACAATAGGAGCTTGTCCATGCAAATGTACGATACGGTGTGGCTTGAAGCTTGTTATGAAAGATATATATCCTTACAGGTTCCAAAAGTGCCTGACAGTGTGTTTCTGAGGGTTTAACCATTCTTAAACTACTCCCCACCAGGTCTAAATTGTGATGGTTTAAACCGATGGTTTAGACCACGGTTTAGCTGAAACCAGCTTTCTGCAACTGAGAAAAAATTACACCACTGGTCTAAACCCTAGCATAGAAATAAACTAATTTTGTAGTCGAAGTAGGCCTATGTAATATAGTAACATGTATACTTGTATAATATATACTGTATATAATATTATTATTATGGTGTCAAACAAACATATTGTTCCTGATGTTGTTCTTGTTTAAAAAGACACATGCAACGTGAGATGAAAAACGTTGCCCAATTTTTGAAACAGCGTAGACGGTACCTCGAGTGACCTATATAGAGTGATGTCGTTACCTAGAGTTATATATGACTGCAGCATACGGCCTGTATGTAACCTTTGTATCGGCTAGACTTCGTCTCAACCGCACTTCGTCTCAACCGCTCGCGGTCATCTCCACTAGAGCGGATATAACGATTACAAACGACCCAATTCACCAAACGAACATTTGAGCGATGTTTTGATTAAGTGAGTACATTGACAAACATCCGCTTACCAGATCACGCCGTATTCCTTCAGCTCAGCCCAGGAATGTGTCCGACATATGTGTAGAGCAGTTACTGTTTTTCTAGGTGAAGTACACGCGTTATTGAGTCGCAGCCTTCCCTACCGGGCTCGTACCGCAGAATGCGTGTTGTGGGCCTTGCGGACCGAGTCGGTTGTTCCGGGAAGGACTGGCGTCATTCATGTAAACAACACGTGTCCAGTCTCCCTGTCGCACCGGACCACACGAGTCACAGTCTCCTTGTCGCACCGAACCATGCGAGTCACAGTCTCCCTGTTGCACCGGACCACGCGGGTCACAGTCTCCTTGTTGCACCGGGTCACGCGAGTCACAGTCTCCCTGTTGCACCGGGTCACACGAGTCACAGTCTCCATGTTGCACCGGGTCACACGAGTCACAGTCTCCTTGTTGCACCGGGTCACGCGAGTCACAGTCTCCCTGACGCACCGGGTCACACGAGTCACAGTCTCCTTGTTGCACCGGGTCACACGAGTCACAGTCTCCCTGTCGCACCGGGTCACACGAGTCACAGTCTCCTTGTTGCACCGAAGGCTACACGTATAGCAACCCAGAATAAATGTAACACCAAAGGGTACACGTATAGCAACCCATGATAAATGTAACACCAAAGGGTACACGTATAGCAACCCATGATAAATGTAACACCAAAGGGTACACGTATAGCAACCCAGGATAAATGTAACACCAAAGGGTACACGTATAGCAACCCATGATAAATGTAACACCAAAGGGTACACGTATAGCAACCCAGGATAAACGTAACACCAAAGGGTACACGTATAGCAACCCAGGATAAATGTAACACCAAAAGGTACACGTATAGCAACCCAGGATAAATGTAAAACCAAAGGCTACACGTATAGCAACCCAGGATAAATGTAACACCAAAGGGTACATGTATAGCAACCCAGGATATATGTAACACCAAAGCGAATATGTTATACCGCACAATAAACGTAAGACTCAAAAATAAATGTAACGCACTAATATAAATACTACGTCACCCAAAGTTAAATGTGTTAAACTCCCCATGATAAATGATAAACACAGTTCACACAGTGGCTCCTTCTGTAGGAGTGTGGTTCGTCACTCAATCCAGGTAGGAGAAAGACCCTATAGAAAAGCATAGCATATCACAAAGCAGGCGAGTGAACTTCGGCACCTGGGATGAGATGCACATACATTTGTCAAAGTTAACGTATTACTATAAAGATTACAGACTCAATGTAGCGTGTAATCTTTCAATAAACTTTCCCCTTCCTTTCTTTCGCGGTACATTTTATGTGTTACTATAATTGCTTTCTGTTTTTTCTTCACTATTTCCATTTTTTACTATTCACACTTTCGGTTAACCAAGACATGTTTTGCTGGCATGTTCATGATTAAACTGGAACACATATATCTCCAGGGTACATCTAATTTAGGAGAGACATGCCTACAGATTAGTTTGTTTGAACACAGATGTGCCGGGTGCGTCTGTAGGATGTAAACGGTTCCTCCGGCCCAATGGAGTTATTTATAACAACACCACTTCTAAAATACAAGACACTGTGTTCTGTTCAAGGTTTCGTCAAGTGGATGTATCCATATACATCCCGACATGGGAACGCCTAGGAGCGAGAGGCAGGTCCATCCACCTGGTTCGAGGCGCCGAACCGGAACTAATTATCGTCATTATGACGTCATGGCGCCTGAGCCAGTGCTCGACAACATTTATCCTGTCGGTACAGAGGATGCAAGGTCGTATTCGCAACAGAGGCGGGGGTACAAAACGCCACCCACGTGGGTAGAATTTTGTGAATATTGGAGACGTATCGAGTTCCGAGTATATATTTAATGAGATTTAACAAAGCTTAAACCGGCCTTGCCTGTTCCTCAGTTATCAATACTAGCACACATCTAGTCACGAGGCAACACATCAAGAGCAGAAATTATCTCCAATGCTGTATTTTAATCTTAAACTCCATTATAGCGGCAACCTCTGGAGAGTTGATCAATTAATTACCTCAGGTAGGAGAGACGCCCTCTACGAAAGCATGTCATGTTGGAAACGTGTACATAATGAACCCCAAATAAACCAATGTCGTTATTGGTAGGCCACTAGTCCAAGCAAGCAAATTGGTATAGAAAGAGACATCGGCTCATCGGAAGAGATACAGCTGAAGCACTGTACAAATGTGAGCGTATTAATATAATTTATAGATAATTTTCTTAATATTGGAATAAATCAATTGAAGTCATAAAACCCGCCAGATTAGCATGAAACAGTGTAATTTGAATGTTGCATAAGAAAACGAAACGTTGAGGTGTATACAAAATATTCAAACGGTAAACACAGTTGTAACGGAGATAGGCGTGTTTAACCGCGTGTTCAATTAATTGCACTTTGAAGATCGGCGCGACCGCAGTAGTTCCCACTATCAAAACCACAAGTGGAACGAAGTACCACTGATTACACGAACCTTCTATTCATAGCGTTGCCACCCCTGTACGAAAATGTGATTCAGGGTAAGAGAATATACAATAACAAGTTAACACGACCAGAACAAAAATCTGTCTGTCTGTCTGTCTGTCTGTCTGTCTGTAGCAAATTCACAATGATTTTCAAACGTATAGTCGTTCGCCGGCAAACGTGGGATACGCAATAATCAGAGAAGCGCCATAACCGCACAGCAGTAAATTAACAGGCCAATACATCTGGCCGCTAAAAGTCAAAAGGCAATCAGCTTTCTGAATTTTATGTGGCCAATAACCGTGATGGTGTCATAAAGTAATGTCCACCAGCGGAGAGTGTTATGAGTGTGCCTCATGGTTTAATCGTATCGCTCAGTCGCTGTGAACTGTCCACGCTAAGTTTAATTTATAATGGATGCAAACGTCAGGACTTAGACAAATTAGGTAGTATTTCACTTCAAAAAAGTGCCGCATGAAGCCGTTACGTGATTTTATATGGGGAACGGAAGATAATCGTGAATCATTTTGCTATAATTTTCCAGCAACAAATACTTGTTTGATTAGGCGTATAAAATACGCTGATATTACGGAGAACGAAAACAAAAACTTAAATCGAGGAACAGTATCTAGGCCAGCCTCTCTCCGGATTTTCAGGGACAAAATAGTGTTAACAAGATTTAAGAACATTGTCATCCAGAGAATTTACTCCGGTTGGCAAGTGGACAAGGACGCCTTTGGCCCTTTAGTATACGTGCAGATGCTAGAATAGATCGCATAGGATTTGGCCAGGCTTATGACACGGTCCCAAAAGAAGTAGCGAAGACAACGCTCACGTGGACGATAGTGCCAGGAATAGAATTAAGAATGGCGAAAGCTGTGTTTAAGAGAACAAAGGGAAGAGTAGGGATGGACCTGGAATGTTCGGTGTTTTTGGTTAACATCGTTTTGAGGCAAGGAAGTGCACTCAGCCCATATATGTATACCATGTTAGGTAATATTCGTGATGGAGTCAAGAAGCAGGGTGCAGCAGGAAGGATGTCCTTACAAAGGCAATGCACACACTACGTAGACAATGTGCGGATTTAACAAGATTTAACAAGATTGCCATCCAGAAAATTACTCTGGATGGCAGGTGGACAAGGAAGCCTTTTGGCTTATCGAGAGTCCAATACTTTGTATCTACATGTATCCCGCCTTTTTAAGGTGTGTGTCGATTTTATTTTAAAACATATTCACGCTACTAGCACCAACACAATCAGGAGATAATCTGTTCCATTCATTTACAGTCCTTTGTGAGAATGAGAACTTTCTTATATATAATCTACACTGCTCCTTTACTAATGTAGCTTCATGTCCTCTGGTCCTTCTATCTTTCTTAACTGAGAAAAAAATGTTTCTATCAATATTTTCATAACCATTCAATATTTTAAACACTTCTATGTGATCTCCTCTCAATCTCCTGGTCTCTAGTGTTGTTAAACCACATTCTTTTAGGCGTATTTCGTAACTAAGATCCCTCAGATTTGGTATCATTTTAGTCGCTCTCCTCTGTA
The DNA here is from genome assembly GCA_963995525.1 of Escarpia spicata. Taxonomy (NCBI): domain Eukaryota; kingdom Metazoa; phylum Annelida; class Polychaeta; order Sabellida; family Siboglinidae; genus Escarpia; species Escarpia spicata. The sequence continues at coordinate 34,363,383 of OZ023218.1, forward strand.
CTCTTTCTAGCATATCTATGTCCTTCTTGCGATATGGCCTCCATGCTTGTATACAATATTCTAAATGAGGCCTCACTATTGTTTTGTACAGCGGTACTATGAATTTTTTTTTCTTATACGCTATATTTCGCCTAATTAATCCAAGGATTTGATTTCCCTTTGACGCTGCAATTCCGCACTGCTCTGAAACCTTCATATCAGCACTAATGGTTAACCCTAAGTCCTTTTCTTTTACAGTAGTACTTAGAACAGTACCCCCCATTTTATATTTTACCTCTTCATTCCCATGACCTGTGTGGAGGCATTTACATTTCCCAAAATTGAACAGCATTTGCCACTTTTCTGACCATTTGATCAACCTATCAAGATCATCTTGTAAATGCTGTCTGTCTCCATCACTTTTAATCCTTCTAAACACTTTTGTATCATCCGCAAATTTTAACACCTTGCTTGTTATATCGTCCAAATCGTTGATATATATTAATAATATAGGTCCTAGTACTGATCCCTGTGGTACCCCACTCAATACCGATTTCCAGTTTGAAGCCTCCCCATCAACTACTACACGTTGTCTTCTGTCATTCAGCCATTTTTCTATCCAGTTTATTATACCACTTCCTATGCCATGGGCCTTTAGATTAAGGAGTAATCTTTGATGTGGTACTTTGTCGAAAGCTTTTTGAAAATCTAAATAGATGATATCTACTGGTGATCCCTCATCTACCCACCTAGTGATGTCTTCCAAAAAACATAACATATTTGTTAAGCATGACCTCGCTTTTAAAAACCCATGTTGAGATGGGTTTATCAAGTTATGTTTAACAAGAAAATCCACCATGTGATCTTTAATTAGTGTTTCTAATAATTTGCAAATCACTGATGTTAAACTCACTGGTCTATAGTTCTCTGACTTGTTTCTCGAACCTTTTTTTAAATAACGGTATAATGTTTGCCTCTTTCCATTCTAAAGGAACCACTCCCTCTTCTAATGACAAATTGAAAACTGTTGCAAGCGGTGCGCTAATTTGTTCTACAATTTCCAATAGTAGTTTGGGCGGAATCCCGTCCACTCCAGGTGATTTATTATCCTTCATAGCCCTTATTTTCTTAGCTACCATTTCCGAGGTTACAACTAACTGTCCTAAATAGTCTGAATCTGCCCCCTTGAACTTAGCCTCTGGTACTGGCAGTGAACTAATATCTTCCCTGGTAAACACTGAACTAAAATACTCATTCAGGTCTTCTGCCATTAAGAATCCCTCTGATATTGTATTTCCAGCACTATCTTCTAGAGGACCGACCTTATCCTGAACTTTCTGTTTGCTTCGAATATACGCATAAAAACTCTTACTGTCATGTTTTATATTACTAGCTAATTTTTTGTCATAGCTTCTCTTTGAATTTCTAATTTCAGCTGTAGCTTGATTAAGTGCGTCTTTATAAATGTTGTAGTCTTCATAATTTCCAGTACATCTATATGACTTCCACATCATTTGTTTATACTTAATTTTTCTAATGGCTTCTTTCGATAAGTGTTTCTTTTTAGACCGTTTCCCTTGTTTTTTGAAAGGTACAAATTTATCGACTATGCACTTAATTTCACTATTTAAGATATTCCAGCATTCGGTTGCTGTCTTATTCTTCAGTGTGTTATTCCAGTCTATCTTTGCTAAATATTTCCTCATGTCCTTATACCTTCCTTTGTGGACATTTCTCCTATACTGCTTTTTACTATTCCTTTCTGATTTTACTTTGATGGTAAAATGTATCTGGTTGTGATCACTACTCCCCAGTGGCTCACATATCTTGACATTGTCAACTAATTCTTTCTGTGAGGACAAAACTAAGTCTAACACATTCTCTCCCCTGGTTGGTTCTAGCACATGTTGAGAAAGGAAACTATCTTGTACTAAAACTAAAAACTTGTGGTCCTCACTCCCCATACTCTGTAGAGATTTCCATTGTATATGCCCATGGTTAAAGTCCCCCATAATAATACAGTTCCGTTTGCTTACTTCCCTTATAGCGTTTTGTATTTTTTCATTATCTTCTATGCTTATGTTTGGACTTCGATAAACTAACCCAACTGTTAACGTTGAGTTTCCTGTAACTATGTTACACCAAACAGCTTCTTCGCAATCTGCTTCTCTTTCTAATTTTATTTCATAAGCCTGGATAGATTCTTTAATATATAAAATAACTCCACCTCCCTTTCTTCCTATTCTATCTTTCCTAAACATTACATATCCTGTTAGTCCCAATTCGGCATCTGATATATCAGTGGTGGCCCACGATTCGGTTATACCTATTATGTGAGGGTCAATATCTTCTACCATAATGTTTAGTTCACTTCTTTTGTTTACTATGCGCCTTGCATTTAAACAAATGCATTTATATCCTGATTCAGAACAGTTTTCCAGGCTGTTCTTTGCCGATTTATTTCTGCTGTCTTTATCTATGCCTCCAGTTTCAGGCTTCTCTGTGAATCCCCCCCTGCGAATCTAGTTTAAATAGATGCAGCCTGTCCCACTGTCAACAGATTGCAGCAAGTTCTCTGAGAAAACTGCTACCCCCTTTCTGGATGGCTTTGTTAGCATTTGCTGACATGTTGCCGAGGATGGATACTCGGTGACAGACTACGACGGAGATTACACCAATAGGGGGTCGAATCCTTAGAGTGAGGCAGACGTGAAAATATCAAAACATGCTGTAATTAGTAGTCGCCTTAACTATTGCAACGCACAGCTAAACAATATTGCAAACGAGACTGAGCTAAATTCCAACAGGTAAAATATGTTAGTATCATTACTACCCATACTTCGACAGTTGCACGAACTTCTAGTTGACGATATAATCAAATTTAAGATAGCTACGATCATATAGTCCCTTTCTACACAACAACGAGCCTACTTGTTTAGTCTCCTGCGTTTTTTTAATATCCCAGCAACCTCAGGTCATCTGTTTCACGCCAACGTTTTGTTCATAAAACTAAGCTTACAATTGGCAAGCGAACTTTCTCTGTAGCTGCACAAACAACCTGGAACAAATTCCCCATTACTGTAAAATCATTTTAAACACTAGCCACTCTTACGTAATAAACTCAAGACAACTATGTTTGAAAATACGTTCTCTTCGGCGGTCCCTTGCTCAACCAATGATGCTTCCACTATCCATGATTTTTCCTAGAAATTCTTATTTGTTGTGCCTCTGAGCTCAAGTATTTCAGGGAACATCAAAGGCTCCCCTTTTCAATCACCAATCAATCACAATACTTTATTGTCCCTTGTGAGGGAAATTCATTTGGAGTGTAGAGCAGCATATTAAGACATATAAAACAAATGTACATGCAATATACACAATATAAAAATAAAAAGAGTAAAAGTAGTAAAAGTTATATCGGTTAAATAAATAAATAAAATTTATTAAATAAGTTAAATAAATTACAAAAGTTTTTAAAAAGTTAAGTTAAAGTTAAATCATCTCACAAAGACGGGTACGCAGTTGGGCTTAGTGGGAGAGATAAGAAAAAAGGATCCAGTAGATAAGGATGGATGCAGGTCGACTTCTAAACAGAACGGAGATAGGAAAACAAAGACGCCGCAGGAAAAGCGGCAGATAACATCTAAGATAGGAAGATTGTGTTCAGAGAGTGCAAGAATGTCGGAGGAGGGTGACAGAAGTGGAGGGATTGCAGCGTTGGAGGTCGGTGCAAAAATAACATATTAATGATTGCATATTGTACAAAAAGGAAACTAAACCGTAACGATAATAATGTTCACGTTTAACTAATCATAATATTATATATATATATATATTTATTTATTCATTATATATATGACAGTAGGTAGTATATATATATATATATATATATATATATATGAGAAAACAACAACCTAGAAATGTATAAATAAACATTTAGGTCATGCATATTACAAATTAGATATATGACAGTAGGTAGTATATATATATATATATACACATATACATATATGCATATATATATATATATATATATATATATACATATATATATACATATATATATATATATATATATAAATAGTCAGTCAGTATATATATATATATATATATATATAAATAGTCAGTCATATATCTAATTTCTATATATATGACAGTACTACCCACTGTCATATATCTAATTTCTAATATGCATGACCTAAATGTTTATTTATACATTTCTAGATTGTTGTTTTCTCAGAATATCTACCATTTTCAGGTTTCACCAGGCACTCATGCGTCACAACAATACGTACGCGTATACATTTAATAAGCAAGCCGGCGATGACTTGACAAGATCGTCATTGATATGTCCCGATGGGTAGGATACTCGTGGATTCGCCACAAAATGTCAAAGCATCAAGCAATCATGTTCTTGTTAGTCACGGACGCCGAGAAACGGACTGGCGAATGCATTTCTCATCTAAACAAACTAATTCTGGGACATTAGGTAAAATATAAACTCAATCCGGAATTAAATCATCCTATAGGAGAAACGTGCCCGAGAAGAACTCTTAAGGTATGTCGGGCCTCCTGCTATTATGTCAACAACGACACAGTTGGGGAAATAATTAATAATTAGTATGATTTCAAAGGTCATCTGAGAGAGCACTGCAGAACTGCATGTAAAGGCGAAAAAATAAGACTGCTAGATGAGAAAGAAATATTTGCTGTAAGAAGATGTATTTTTTATCAATTAAATTTCGGAATTTTTTGGTTTGTATTAAAAGTCAAATGGTTAATTTAGATACAATGACATTGTGGGCAGCGGTGTTGGAGTCGTTAGAACGACGGGCATGATACTGAGTCATTCCGGTTTGGAATCCTCTTGCTGCCGTATCGAACCTTTGGTAAGGTCGTTCAGACAGTGGTGGGTATATGTATATGCATAGTCTTAGCGTAGTAATGGCAGCGTGGCTGAACGTTTTCCATAGAAGTCGAGATTACGTTCGTTTGAACAGGTCTGCCAAGGAGCAAAGGGTAAAGCGCTCTCAGCAGTCCTAAAATATGTCCTAAGGACTGGAGACCGAACATCACCATTAGTATTTAAAGCTTATGATGCACTAAACAAAGCTACAAATAAAGTACTGCGTTTTGCTTAATACGATGTTTTTCCATCCTAACAAATTTTGCGCAATACTATAATTTGTTATGTCCTGTTTCAACACTGATGATACGGGACTAAACGTATCACATTCGGATTAACAGAACAAGAGTAGCACAAACACATATCCCTACTCCCGCTTCCCCACTTGCCCTCCCCAAGTACAGGTGTGTCTTATCTACTTTCCCAAACCCTAACCCCGAAACAGGTGTTTATTTTCACGTCGCCCAAATTGGACTGGAAACTACACGTTCGTCGCCAGATGGCACGGCTCACACGTTTCTCCTCGACGACGAACAATTACCCTGGCACACCTATCCGAGATACCGAGGCGGCATGGACCCCAAAATGTACGAAGCCTGCAAGATACAGGAATGTAGCCATAATGCTATTCCCACAACAGATTGCCGGTGGAATGTGTTACCCCACCACTACCCCGGTATCTCTGGGGAAGGCTTTGGGCGCACATGCCTACATCCGACGCCAAAAGCAACCCCACCTTCGTACAACAAACATAGACCCGAAACGTTGCTGTGTTTAATGTCCATAGACACTCCTTAAGTTGCGGCTGAACCGCGAATCTTCCTACACACATCAAGACTGTCGCTATCATTAAACCGAGACAATCGTCAAGTGTCACATGGTGATAGCCACGGCAGCAGCAGCAGCAGCAGCAGCAGCAGCAGCAGCAGCAGCAGCAGCAGCAGCAGCAGCAGCAGCAGCAGCAGCAGCAGCAGCAGCAGCAGCAGCAGCAGCAGCAGCAGCAGCAGCAGCAGCAACAACAACAACAACAGTAGTAGCAACAACAATATCTGCGCAGCAGCAGCATAACAACAATAACTACAACGTCAACAGTAATAACAGCAACAATAACAGCTGAAACTACAGTCAGAGCAATAACAGCAACAATAACAGCTGAAACTACAGTCAGAACAATAACAGCAACAATAACAGCTGAAACTACAGTCAGAACAATAACAGCAACAGCTGAAACTACTGTCAGAACAATAACAGCAACAATAACAGCTGAAACTACAGTCAGAACAATAACAGCAACAATAACAGCTGAAACTACTGTCAGAACAATAACAGCAACAATAACAGCTGAAACTACAGTCAGAACAATAACAGCAACAGCTGAAACTACTGTCAGAACAATAACAGCAACAATAACAGCTGAAACTACAGTCAGAACAATAACAGCAACAATAACATCTGAAACTACAGTCAGAACAATAACAGCAACAGCTGAAACTACTGTCAGAACAATAACTGCAACAATAACAGCTGAAACTACAGTCAGAACAATAACAGCAACAATAACAGCTGAAACTACTGTCAGAACAATAACAGCAACAATAACAGCTGAAACTACAGTCAGAACAATAACAGCAACAGCTGAAACTACTGTCAGAACAATAACAGCAACAATAACAGCTGAAACTACAGTCAGAACAATAACAGCAACAATAACAGCTGAAACTACTGTCAGAACAATAACAGCAACAATAACAGCTGAAAATGCTGTCAGAACAATAACAGCAACAATAACAACTGAAACTACAGTCAGAACAATAACAGCAACAGCTGAAACTACTGTCAGAACAATAACAGCAACAATAACAACTGAAACTACAGTCAGAACAATAACAGCAACAGCTGAAACTACTGTCAGAACAATAACAGCAACAACAACAGCTGAAACTACAGTAAGAAAAATAACATCAACAATAACAGCTGAAACTACTGTCAGAACAATAACAGCAACAATAACAGCTGAAACTACTGTCAGAACAATAACAGCAACAATAACAGCTGAAACTACTGTCAGAACAATAACAGCAACAATAACAGCTGAAACTACAGTCAGAACAATAACAGCAACAATAACAACTGAAACTACAGTCCGAACAATAACAGCAACAATAACAGCTGAAACTACAGTCAGAACAATAACAGCAACAATAACAGCTGAAACTACAGTCAGAGCAATAACAGCAACAACAACAGCTGAAACTACAGTAAGAAAAATAACATCAACAATAACAGCTGAAACTACTGTCAGAACAATAACAGCAACAATAACAGCTGAAACTACTGTCAGAACAATAACAGCAACAATAACAGCTGAAACTACTGTCAGAACAATAACAGCAACAATAACAGCTGAAACTACAGTCAGAACAATAACAGCAACAATAACAACTGAAACTACAGTCCGAACAATAACAGCAACAATAACAGCTGAAACTACAGTCAGAACAATAACAGCAACAATAACAGCTGAAACTACAGTCAGAGCAATAACAGCAACAATAACAGCTGAAACTACTGTCAGAACAATAACTGCAACAATAACAGCTGAAACTACAGTCAGAGCAATAACAGCAACAATGACAGCTGAAACTACTGTCAGAACAATAAAAGCAACAATAACAGTTGAAACTACAGTCAGAACAATAACAGCAACAATAACAGCTGAAACTACTGTCAGAACAATAACAGCAATAACAGCATTAGGCGAGCGGCAAATCCCCAAAAAGTGTTTTATTTTAGGAGTTTAAATGCCCCCCATACACACACCCAAATGTTATATAATTTTAAAGTTCAAAATCTCCCCGTCACAAGAGGCTGCCAAATGGTGTAGTAAGCGTGAATCCAAGGTCAAACGAGGTCACCATCAAATGATGAATTTTCGAAATTGTGCACTTCCGCAATCGTCTTAACATTACAATGGTCGCATATCTACTTTGCTTAATTATAAGATAGCCAAGTCATATATGTTTGGAAAACTTGTTGTCTCCCCATCAAACTGAGGTACAACATGGAGGTATTACCCAATATTGTACGAATGGAGCTAAGGTCAAACAAATTCACCGTGAAATGATGAATATTCGATTTTTTGCACAGCAACGAAAGTCATAAAGTTACAAAGACCCTGTAACTACTTCATTTAGATGCACCTATCACATACTGTGTGAAAGAACCATAAAACAAATGAAAAAAATTGTATGCAATACAGTATTTATGTTTTTAGAAAAACATAACACATATATATATATATACGGTATATAAACACCAGTATGGATTTTATACAAAACGTTCTACTATTCACCCAATACTGCATATGCTCAAGGATATTGCAGATGCAAACGATAAAAAAACTAAATACTCTACATTGGCTGTGTTTCTGGACCTTTCAAAGGCATTTGATACAATTAACCACGATATTTTACTGTACCAAAATATTTGTTTGGGAATTATGGGAATAAATAATCAATGCTTTGCCAGTTATTTATCAAATCGAAAACAATATACTGAGATACATAAATGTCAATCATCGCAAACTATTATAAGTGGAGTACCCCAAGGTCCAGTCTTATTCCTAATTTATATCAATGGTATAACTAACTCTACGTCTTTGAAAGTATTGCCTTTTGCGGATGACACAACTGTATACCAATTAGGCCCTCATGTTGACATTTTAATAAACAGTATAAACCAAGAATTGATATATTTATACGACTGGCTTTGTGCTAATAAATTGTCTTTAAATATTAAAAAGACACACTTTTGTATATTTAGTCCACCAAATAACAAATAACAGTAAATAATATTGTATTAAATAAACAGGGAAGGTATTAATCATACTGATAAACATAAGAAAGAAGAAACAGTGAAGTTCTTGGGAATTCATATTGATAAACATTTAACATGGAATACACATATTAATTTAATCAATTCTAAAATATCTAGAGTAATTAAAAGATTGAAAAATGTTCTGCCACATAATGCTTTAAAAACCCTCTATTTTACATTAATTCAAAGTCATTTAACTTACGGTGTACAAGTATGGGGAAATGGAAATAATGTAAGGAAGTTAGACATTTTTGAAAAACGCGCTATACGAATTATTAAACAAAATGATACATAAGTTACACCCATCCTATTTTTTATTCTGAAAATATACTTAAATTTGGTAATATATACAGGTTGCACATCTTATTATTTATGTATGACTATCAACATAACACACTGCCTAAATCCTTTAAAGATCATATACCAAAAAAGAACTTAGCCACTAATATCAGACTTACCAGACAACATAACTTCTTACATACAGAGAAACTCAGAACACATTTTTTCATCTAAGTTACCTAAACATAATTCCATAAAAATATGGAATAGTCTTGATCATAAGATACAAAACACTAAATCTAGACCAAAATTCAAAAGTTTTATTATGCAAACAATGTATAGACAGCTATCTCAACTATGTACAGTGCCTAAATCCCAGATGTATGGAGTGCAGTTACAGGTATTTTATATCTACGTTAGATCCGGATAAATCTCATACAATTATTTTCTATAATATGTTTTTTAATTATTATTTATTCCATCATTCCCCCAGTCCGCTGTTACACGGTCAACGTTGTAATATAGTTATCGTACACGTGTATGTGTGTGTCGTGGTGAAAATTTCTCCCAGTGGGGTCACAGGAAGACGGCATCTGACATGCCATGTGACCCCACGCAACACAACATTACTTTTTTAAACGATTGTTTTGTGTATTCACCTATGTTGCTGTTTGTTGTTGTTGCAAAATAACATTTTATTTGATTGATTGTGATTTGATGTCCCCGTCAAAATGAGATATGACATGTAGCTGTCAGTTGATGGAGTAGGTATGGAGCGAAGATTAAATAGAAGATTAAACCGTCGAGTGATAAATGTTCGAAATAGTGTCATCCCGCAAACGTCATACAATATAACTGGTTGTGCATATCTACGTTACCTATCTATTCATAGCAATGTGGTTTACCGTTGGAGAGCCAACTGTCTTCCCGTAAATATGGGATTCGACGGGAAGCTATCAAGTGGTGCAGTAGGGATGGGATGAAGGTTAAACAAGGTCACCATGAAACAACGAATATTCAAAACTTCGCCATACCATAAACGTTCTACACTTACAATGGTTGCGTAGCTACTTTATCTAGATACACTAGGCCGTATTACATAGCGTTTGAGAGCGTATTCTATCCCCATCAAAATGAGGTATGGCATGGCGTTGCATCTTGGTGCACTAACTGTGGAATGCAGGTAAAACAAGGTCACCGTCAAAAGAGGAATTTTCGAAATTATGCCTTTCCGCAGATAGTAGGTTAACCAACATGTGATGTTATATTTTTAACTTCAATGTTTTGTTAATGGCAGGAAATCTTGCTAGATTCATCACACAAGGGACAAGAAATAGGTGTATGTGGATGCCACCCTCGATTTGAGGGTTATTTGAATGTCACAAACTGAAACTTGTGTCAAAATATTTTTTTATTCATTAATTGACATATTCAGGCACACACCGTTGCATAAAACCAACTATTTTATGATTTGTACATTTGTACATTTGTACGAGCGAGTGCCGTATAATAGGTGACACACAACATATCCAGCCCGTGCAAGTTCCCCATTGTGACCAACTCCCTTCACAATGAGCTGGTTGGTTCTGGAAAGTTTGCAAGCTAGATGGCTTCACATGACCAAAAAGGTTGATGTTGAATTCCTCGTAGTGCGTGGAAACTGAGCAGGTTACCATTCGCAGGTTGTGTAAGTCTTTCCGATTGTTTCTGAAGGGTGTACGATGCTCAACCGTATCAAGACACTGGGCAGTTTTACCTTTGGTGTTGAGTTCATGACACCTCCAAATGTGCTTATAGTCAGCGGAACTGGGGATAGCTAAAGCGTCATGGCATTCACCATTTACACTATTCGCCCAGTAGTGACACCGTTGACCTATTGGTTTAACAGCTTTCAGTCAACTTTGGTAGTGTTGTTTGTAAATTGTGTAGTTTCAAAGGTTTATGGAAGTTGCTTTCTCGCAAACCATGTAGTTTCTTCAACCAGTTGTTGCTTCACGGTGATGATAACCTACTATGTTGCTTTGTCCTTATCTGTTAGATGAGTTGACTGTTGACCACGTCACTTGGAGCAGAGTATTTCGTTGCCATAGGTACAAAAGGCAAATCGTTACTCTGTTGGATAATCCGGCTTCTGCTGTAGGCTCCTGTGTATGGAGTCAGCGACGATATCGCTGACATACACACACTTGACAGGAAAGCAACTCCATCGCCAGGGACCAAAAACATTTGTTAAAAGGCCACCACCCTTGCGTCTGTGACCATTGCTCCAACCTGTAAGTCGGTGTTTCCATATTCACTGTCAGTTCCTCTGAACACACCGATAACTTTGTAACAATTTTCTTTGGGTCATCAGCGTCACGCTTCCATGTTTCATCAGTTACGGGTAGCATTAGAGCAGTTGTACGTCGTCTCTTCGTTGTCGTCTCCCGTGCTATTGAAGAGAGGGGATCTTGAGTACTGTGACATTCGTAATCGTTCTGACAATGTGACACAACATTTATCCCTGGCTTGATCGCCCCTTGTAAGGCCGATGACCCCATTATGCATCTCGTATAATCTAAACATCAATTCAGTTGGCTGATCAGCTGGAATTTGGTTGAAGAGCCTTTTGGTTTCTATCAGAGAGACTGTTCTCCATCGGGAGGGCATAGTTTGTACGATCGTAAATGGTTAGCCAATGTAAAATGTCAGCGAAAAATTCTATACAGCTGCCAATCATCTCAGCCCTGATGATGTCCAGCATAATATCCATAGTTTCCAGGTATCCTGAAATTTGGATTCCTACTTGAGATACTGAATTGTCTTGTTCCTCAAAACATCTCTCGTCTTCAACATCCTATCTACATGTTGGGCAAGTTCTTTGACTTTCACGTCATGTTAGTGGCCAAATGCATGTGTTGTAATAAATAATATGCATATTATATCAACAGGAATATATATATACAAACAGGCTTACAAATAATATTTGGGTATGTAAACAATGTTGGTGTGCGAGATAAACACATTTGAGAAGATCATGTTTTTATGTTAGATTATCCCATATATTTATGAGTAAATTCAAAGTTTAATACCATATAACACAGACAATACATTTACGAATCATAATATATTTGGTTTTATGCAACGGCGTGTACAAGAATATGTCAATTAATTAATAAAACTATTTTGATACAAGTTTGAGTTTGTGACCCTCAAATAATCATCAAAATCGAGGGTGGCATCCACATACACACATTTTCTTATCCCTTGCGTGATGGATCTAGCATGAATTCCTGCTATAAAAAATGCAGTTAAAAGTATAGCATAACATGTTGGCTAGCCTATGAAGAAAGACATAATTTCGAAAATTAATCTTTTTTACGCTGACCTTATTTAACCTTCACTCCAAAGTTAAAGCACCACTTTGTAACACAGTTAGAGCACCATTTTGTAACTCCGAGACATACCTCATTTTGATGGGAATACAATATACTTTCAAACAGTATGTAACATGGCCTAGAGTATGTAGACAAAGTAGCTACACAACCATTGTAAGTGTAGACCTATTGTGGAGTGGCGTAGTTTTGAACATTTGTTGTTTCATGGCGACCTTGTTTAACCTTCACTCCACACCTACTGCACTATGTGATAGGTCCCTGATGTATCCGATATTTACGGGGAGACAGCTGGCTTTCCAGCGGTATACGACATCGCCATGAATACACAGGTAGCGTAGATATACGCAACCATTTATATCGCATGACGTTTGCGGGATGACTCTATTTCGAACATTGACCACTTGACAGTAACTCTGTCTGATCGTTGCTTCTCACCTACTCCGTCAACTGACAGTTCCATGTCATATCTCATTTTGACGGGGAGAAATGGTTCTTTCACATAGTATATGATAAGTGCATATAAATGAAGTATTTGTAGGGTCATTGTAACTGTATTACTTTCACGGCATTACAAAAAAATCGAATATTCATCATTTCATGGTGACCTTGTATGACCTTAGCTCGACTCGTACCATATCAGGTAACACCTCCATGTCATGTAACACCTCCGTGTCGTACCTTCTGTTAAAGTGGAGACAATAGGCTTTCCAAAAATATATAACTTAGCTAACTTGCGATTACGTAAAGTAGAAACGCATTCATTGTAATGTTAAGACGATTGCGGAAGCGCACAATTTCGAAAATTCATCATTTGACGGTGACCTTGTTTGACCTAGGATTCTCGCATACTGCACCACTTGACAGCCCTACAACAGGCCTCATTGAGACGCGGAGATGTAGAGTTTTCAAATTATATAACATTTGAGTGTGTGTATGGGGGTATTTAAATCTGTCCGATGGGTGGTTCTGCCGCTCGCCTACAACAGTAGCAGCGTCAGTAGAAAGACAATATCTTATACATGTGAGTTGTTTGCTCCATTTTCAATGTACATATATACAATACTGCACATACTAAGCGGTATATAGTATATACGCACTACGAATGTTTAATTTGTTATTTGTTAGGGCCCGCCCAAGATCTGTTAGCCAATAGATTTGAATGTCTAATCCACTGAGTCAGTAAAACAATGATTCGTTATTTCATCATCAGTTGTGTTCATGTGTTCGTTTGTTCGTGTGTTGAATCGAATCGGCCGCGGACTCTTTCCCAGCCGTTCCTCAACCCCTGTTCACAGAGCCCATCCCAACTTTGCCTATTCCTAAAACATGACAAACTGGCATCGATACGGTGCAATTTGCTTTACCTCAAAACAGTACGATTGAAATTAGTTCCTAAAATCGACAATTTATATTTTGTGTATTTTGTTTGTGTAAGCGAATTGGTGAATAGTTTATGGAGCCGGGCCAATTGACCGCGAAAGTCTGTTTTAATCAATCATTGTATCGCTGTGTTGTTGGACTGTGCAGTAAAGTCTGCCTTACAAGGCGAGATATAGGAGATCACACTTGTAATCACACATACTTGTGCATGTACACTGGTAAATATATACAACACATTCAGATATGTTATCATTATGTTGACTTCTTCTGGAAGAATGTTGTATTTAAATCTACTGATTCAGTTTAAAATCAGTTCGTAAGGTGGCTCCTTGAGTACGACTTTCGTAGTCTTAGAGGAGTCTCCTACACTATTATTCGTTATTGCATCTACTATTTAATATTTATATTTCCAATGTGTGTATTTTGTGTATTATTTGAAATGTCTGGGCCAAATGGAATCTTCTTATTATTTTGTTTCTCATTCTTCCCCTTCTTTCGTTTTCTCCTCCTCTCCATCATCATCGTCTTTTTCTTCTTTGTCTTCTTCTTCATCATCGTCATCGTCTTTTCTTCTTTGTCTTCCTCTTCTTCATCATCATCATCTTATTCTTCCTCTTATTTTTCTTCTTCTTCAACTATATAGGACGACCGCTCTCTTGGTTTATCTGGTCGTTCTCCAACGCTATTCACACGATACCGTGTTTGCCGACCAGTTGGGGTGGTTCTCCAAACGATAACCTACCGTAATATCTTTCAAGTTGTCAACATGGCCGCTCAGCATGCAATGTCAACATGATGTCTGGGGCGAAACGATCAAATTAAAAGGATAGCCATCGAACCGTCTACAATTCAACTGGCAATATATTTTCTTGTTGTTCTTGTAGATCTAATTTTTCTTGTTGTTCTTGTTGTTCTTCTTGTTCTTCTTGTTCTAGTTCTTCTTATTCTTATTGTTTTTTCTTATTTTTCGTTTTTCTTGTTGTTCTTGTTATTCTTTTTATTATTCTTCGTTTTCGTCATCTTCTGCACCACCATCTTCTTCTGCGTCTTCGTGTTTAAGTCTATTAAAAGTAAAATGGTAAGAGTGCGATGTTCTTGTAACGCGTGAAGCGCTGGTTCGAGTCTGTTACCGTTAGAATGTTCCAACTTTACATCGTTGAACAATTATATAATCCAGTTTAATTAAAGGACTATCAAGTAGCATTCGTAATTTTAAGATCACACACCTGCAGAATACGTGGAATCAATACGTGTGAGTTGATGTCAGAGATTGAACAAGTGAATCATCCGCATGGGTAGCAGCACGGTGGAACACAAGGTTTAAGGGCCGATTGAAGTAGGACGCCTTATGAGGGCCACACAAAGTACCAAGAACTCAGAAATGCGTTCAGGATGCATTTATAACGACTATTTATTTATTTAATTATTCGTTTGTGTTGGTTCCTGAGTCTCGTCACACGCCGCAAGGGATCGTTGCGAGGGGCATTATATATGTTGACGGGGAGGGCGGCATGAGCATACTTAGTCGGAGGCATTTGACCTAGGCCCGTTTGTTTCTTGTCAGAAACCCTTAACTCCACTCTTTTTGAGGCTCACCAAAACCCTCCAACTGCACCCACCCTCTGAGGCTCACCAGAAACCACCAACAGCACCCCCTTGAGGCTTACTAAAAACCTCCAACTGCATCCTCGTTTGAAGCTAACAAAAATTCCATCTGAACATCCCTTGACGCTCACCAAGAAAATATCTAACTGCCCCACATTAAT
The DNA here is from genome assembly GCA_963995525.1 of Escarpia spicata. NCBI lineage: Eukaryota > Metazoa > Annelida > Polychaeta > Sabellida > Siboglinidae > Escarpia > Escarpia spicata. Next base: position 34,378,946 of record OZ023218.1, read on the forward strand.
GCTTATAAAAAACAAAAACTGCTCCTAAAAGCCTACAAACCGGGACCTTTTTTCATGAAGGGCTGAAGTTCCACTGAAAAACTCGGAAGATTCACGAAAAATCCGGGAGAGTTGGCAGATATAAAGAGGATTCTTAAGAAATAATTTGTGTTAAACAAATGTTGGTTAGAAATGTCAATTCGCACACAATCTCGAGTCGGCGTTTCTCTAATCCGCGTCACTTGTCCTCAAACCAGTTCCTGCGCAAGCTATTAATTCCCTCGTAGACGGTCAACGTAGCTTAAAAACTTGTGTTATTACATGACAGAGCAACACAAACATGGACGATTTAGTAAAATTAGCCTGAATGTCCTTGGCGCGTTATGACGACATCGATCTTTCGCTACAAAAAATGATGTTAGCTGAACGCAAGTTACGCCACCTAGCAGGAAACAGGATTTTGATAAAGTACCATTCGCGAGCAAAACAAACATTCAAAATACCTCATCGGATGTTGCCTATAAATACACTCTCGAGGTCGATTCGGACGCGATGTGGTAGCAGCATGCCCGCTAGGAAGAACTGCTCCAAGTCGCGTACATTGAAAAGCAATATTAATAGACCTACATGTGATTTATGAGATGCTATATCACTCTTTTTTTTCAGCCTTTAAAATGATCCATCGGCTTGCCCCGTGTTTTCGATGACCCTGGAATTTGTCATGTTGACATAATACGGATCAAAGTGGAACATTCAGACATGTTTTATTGAGATAAAGAAGTCGAGTAGATAATGCACCATAACAAAACAAATCAGTCGTCAAATTGCACTGGTTTTTTCAAAATGCCTTTTACCGAGATGTTCATACAATCTATGATAGGTTGCTGAACAAAAGGATGTTCATAAAAAGAAAGTATCTAATCAGCGTACTGCTGATTAGAAGCTGTACTGTTGCATATTGCAATGAAACAATGTAGACATTTGCAGATTATTCATAGCTCTCATTTTGAAGATTTAATTCGCCGTGGAAAAACGGGACTCGAGATAATTTGCAGTTTGACATTGTGCCGGCTTGTGATGGTGATGAATACACAAAGCTTCACGACCCATTTAACATCGTCGTTAATAAGGAACATTTTATAAGCAACTTGTATTGTACATTATTCTGCCCGCCTAACACTATACGCCTGGGCGCAACGCAACGCAACGCAACTCAACTAGACTGTCGCAGACCGAATATCGTATATGTGCAGCGATTCATGACCGGACTACAACCGTCTTCGAGTTCCATTAAATTTCGTCGCGTCGTGGCTCGAAGTAGAAGTTTAAAGCAGAGTTTATTAGATAGCCATCTTTGCCCCTCCCCATCAACCACAGGCTGATGCGGGGAGGGGTAAGTGTTAGGGCAGGGGACACTGCCCCTTTGTACGTACAACGCCTTGAACAAAAGACCCTAACAACAAGTGAACACGGACATTGGTGGCTTGTAGAGAGTCAAACTAATTTTCATTGGCTTGTAATCTCGGTTGTCTGAGTCTCGTATTTGTCAGTTGTTGTTTAATCAAATGCGCTGCTAGCATTTAAACCGTCAGTATAGATAATGTGTTCCGTTCATCTATTGACAAGTGAATATTGTTTTGTATCAAATCTACACCGATCCTACTCTAACGGTACTTCCTGTAACTAGTTCTACAAGTGTATATGTCTTTAGAAAGAAAACACACTTATATATACTTTTTATTAGATATGTTCAAAATCTAAAACAAAACGTCCGTCTGATCTTCATCTGACCTCTCTAAGGTTGTCAAACCATCAATGTTTTGGCGATTTTTGCGACTAAGATTTTATAGTTCTCAAAACTCAGTTTATATTGCTCTCCTGTTGTGTTGATTAACATGTCTATGTGTTTTTTAACGATTGGGAAATAATGTGTATACAGAATTCTTAACGCGGCCTAACTATTGTGTTATACACAGCTATAATCAGGTACATTTCCTAATATGATATATTTCTTGTAATCAACCAAAATATAATTATTCTTTGAATAAATAATACCGCCCTGCTCTGTACCCTTCATACCAGCAGTAACTTATTACTCCTAAATCCTTTTCGTGTTTCTTAATAAAGCTTACAAAGAACAGTGTAACGCAGTGTATGGCATATACATACATTATAGCTGAACATATCCACTTGTTACGACTATTTGTCGGCGACAGTAGTGTGTTGTCGTGCAATTTGCAGCAGTTTACGACAATCGCCAAACGTTTTCTGCTGACGTAGGATGTTATCCAATTACATGCAAGCGTACAAACATGTGACGAGGGGCTGTCCAATGATTTCAATGTTGGCCCGGATCCATGCGCATTAGTTTAGCATCGTAGCGTTAATACGTTAGGCTACTATAAATAGCGTTAATTTTCGTTTGCTACTTGAACTAGCGTTACTTTATGTCCATTTGCTACTTGAAATAGCGTTAATTTGTTGGTACATGTACTAGCATTGATTTTCATATGCTACTTGAACTATCTTTAATTTTCATTTGTACTAGCATTAATTAGCAAACCACCGCGGTTGTCCCTTCACATACTGTTTTGTCAACCCCACTCCCTTGTGCATCCCCCATGTTGTACCTGACAACTCAGTCAGACTACGGTTAAGAAGCCTAACAGCCTGGTGCTGTCTTTTCGGAACGTTTCTGCGTCGACATCTTTAGTTGGCTGTGCGTTGGGGAAACCTCAAGGATGGTGCTAGTTTCGTGACTGGTTCACGATGAATCGTCGTGCCTTATACGGCGGTTCGCGACGAGACACAATTATTAAAACATGCGACCGAGCG
>OZ023218.1:34381959-34384459 GCA_963995525.1 Escarpia spicata
GTTAACACTGCGTTTATATTTCTTCCGAGAATAGTTCAAACCTGTTAAAACCAAGCAGTATTTCTGTCAATCACTGTAAACCCAAACACGTCTGATATGTAGGATACAACTAAATAATTGTTAGGCTTCGCACGCACGCACGCACGCATGTATACAAACACAAACACAAACGTAAACACACATGCACACACAAATTAAAATTCACATGGATCACAACAATTGTCATATTACACAATCCATCCTACAGAAGATGCAAACATTCTTACTTCAGTATAATTCTAAAGACGTACTAGTCAAAAACAATGTCAGCAATGAAGCGTTACGGGAAATGATAACTGAAGACCTAATTGGCCATCTAATTAGAAACACATATTGGAGTTGTATAGGTTCCTATTCTCAGGAAACCGCATCGACAAGACGGGCGCTCGCATGGAACCCGCAAGGCAAATGGAAAATAGGAAGGGCAATATACATTTAACGCAGACAGCTGGAAACTACTGTGAAGGCACACCTTAAACCGGAAAGGATACGTTAGTGGCCTATGCTCCACCACACATAGGGCAATGCCTCTATAGCAGCACTGCATGCTGTCAATAACCAACCTTCACCTTTCTACATGTACTATTTCAACTGGGGATTGTCACCTGATATAATTGCACAAGAACCGGTGACGTCGTCTGAACAATGTCCTCGTTGCAAGCTCAATTAACGCAACGTAATGTTTTATCGTACATATTTATTTGATAATAACGTAATGTTTAATTTGATACATTAAACATTGCTGTTGCATACGTTATTCATCTATAACATTTTGTTTATTTGAATAAATGACTTTTTCTCTAAGAAAAAAAACCAGAATAAATTTCCAACATTCTTTAAAGAAAATGATGAAAAATTTACGGATAAACAAGCAATCGCTAATAAATTTAATTTGTTTTTACAAAGATTGCTCACATTATTGCAAATGATATCAACCGTGATGGTACTAAAAACTATAGTTATTATTTAAATAAAACTATAAATACTGTATTTAGATTTCATAACATTGACGAGGAAACTGTAAGGAAAACTATACAAAGTCTTCCAACAAAATATAGTTGTGGAATTGATGGTATTTCTTCTAAATTATTAAAAAATAATTGAACCCGCAATAATTAAATCAAGAACTATATTAATAAATCAAGTGTTAAACACGGGAATTTTTCCTGATGAACTCAAAACTGCCAAAGTAATTCCTATTTTTAAGAAAGGTGATCCTACATTATAAAAAAAATTATTGGGCCATTTCTTTACTTCCAACGATTGCCAAAGTAACAGAGAAAATAATCTTTACACATTTATCATCATATTTTAATGACAGGAACCTACTTTTTGACAATCAGTTCGGCTTTAGACCCAGACATTCAACTGAATTTGCTGCATTAGAATTAATATATAGGATTATAACCCAACTGGATAAAAATGATGGTCCAATTAACATATTTCTCGATCTTTCTAAAACTTTTGACACTATTGACCACACCATTTTATTAAGCAAACTGAGATATTACGGCATTGGTGATGAAGCTCTACTTCTGTTTAAAGGTTATTTAAATAATCGTAAACAGTATGTCGAAATTGAATAAATAAAGTCTGAAGTTTTATTAACAGTAGTTGGTGTCCCACAAGGTTCAATCCTTGGGCCATTGCTATTTATCATATATATAAATGACTTTTCATAAGCTAGTAGAATATTAAAATTTATAATATATGCAGATGACACCACGTTATTTAGTACTTTAACATCTTTTAGTGATAATATACAAAATAACACAATTGAATCTTTAATAAACTATGAACAAGTTGTTGAATGGCTAAATACAAATAAACTATATAAATAAATATCACTAAATAAAACCAAATCTAAATATATGATTTTTCATGTCCCCACCAAAAGTACACAAACCTTTACACTTAAAATACAGTTATTGAAAAAGTGGATGAATTTAATTTTCTCGGGTTAACTTGATACAAATTTAAATTGGAAAAAAACACACAGAAAAAAAAATCTCTAATTAATGTGCAAAAATAATTGGCATATTAAATAGGTTGAAATATGTATTACCATTAGAAATAAAACAAATTTTGTATGATTCTTTACGGCTATCATATATAAACTATTGTGTATTGGCATGGGGATGCAAAGTAAACAGATTAATGAAAATTTTAAAAAGCTGTTCGTATTAAGTGGATTTAATTCACACACTGAGCCACTGGTTAAGCAACTTAATTTGTTAAAAATAGAAGACCAATTAATATTACAAGAATTGAAATCTTACTTGAAATACATTCACAAAAACCTACTTGTTTATTTATTAAACTGGCAGATTACTTCCATCGTATACTTGATGTATTTCGTATTTCAACACACACACGCGCACGTGCACACGCACACGCACACTCACACGCACACGCACACAAACACACAAATACACAAACAAACTCTCTCTCTCTCGCTCTT
>OZ023218.1:34386959-34419308 GCA_963995525.1 Escarpia spicata
AAAAGAATTATTTTATCCACAGCTCTGTTGTGAAGTTTTAGAGTCATACCTGTCACCTTCTGCGTTTCGAAATCCGGGAGATTCGAGATGTTTCGTCAGGTTCTGCAGTTCTCGGTCCTGTCAGAGTGAAATTCAGTCCGGCTTTCAAACGTCCTTTTGAAGATGGACCGTGCAGTAGGGTCCGCACAATGTTTTCTTGCATTTGTGTGACCTTCTAACCTTCCAGGTCAATAATCCGACAGGTGCCACTCAGGCACCCTTGAGCGTTTTTAATAAACTCATTAATATGCAAATTAATCATCGCCTTTAAAATATATACTACTTTTCTGAATATCTCGAATTGTAAACATCCAAACAATCAAAATGATGTGTCCAAACGCATGTTTTCAGGGTATCTGGGTATGATTATGTCAGTGAACAAATCAGAACCTTTCTTTGTCTACCTACACTGGACCGTGTTATACACCTATGCGTATTGTATCCCCGTCAAAATGATTGGCATGAAAGTGTAAAGTGGTGGTCTAACTGGGGAATGAAGGTTGAACAATTTTATCATCAAAAGATGCATGCATTTTAGAAATTGTGTCATTCCACATATTTTAGGTGAAGTTATTCTTCTACGGCATTTTTGCATCACCCATGGGATGAGAAAATGATGGTGGATGCTAACCTAAATTTTGAATTTAAATGTCACAAACTCAATCTTGTGTCTAAATATTTGTATTACTTAACAAATGTGTTCTTGTGCACATGGCAGCCTCTTCACGTCCTATGTCCACCCTAGCCATCTGGAGTGGGCATCTGCTGATGAACCAGTTGACTGGTCAACCAAATAAACGCTTGTTACGCTCTGCGCTCTGAATACTGCTAAAGAGCATCCGGGGTTATTGGAATGTCTGAGTGATATTATTCCTTAACAGAATATTTTTTTCATTGCCTCGACAACGGAGACCACGCACGCTGCAACTCTATTTACAGAGGGCAATGGCGATGTGTTCCAGGAGTTGAGGTGTCGCGAATGGAATTTGGGTTTCCCATGCTATTGACAACTGGCAATGACGTGACAGGTCTTTTCCCTGAGCATGATGAATGCCGTTGCCATTATGATGAATAACGTTATTGCCTGTCCAAAAGCCTATCCAAATGTATGCAGCTGGATATAAACTTGACAAACTCATAACTCCTAAAGATCGGAAACACCTTGCGAATCATGCATGGCTTTGATCCCTTTTCCACAAAGCATTTTGCACAAGGATCAACAGTTGAGTGCCATGTTCTTCGAGGTCGTCCTGGATGTAGCATGTCATAGTTGCACCTAGTGACGACAGCTGAGGTGTCTGAAGTGTCAAACACTTCAGTTCAACCTAGATAGTGGAGCTTTGCAACCTTAATGGAGAGAAATGCAAATAGCTCCTGTATGTTCGTAACATCGTGACAGAAGTATTTCCAGTTTATTGGCACATTGATATCCAATGTTACTTTCCTCACAATCCCGTCGCCACGCTTCTCTCATGCAGATTATTTGTTCCTGCTGGCGAGGTACGTGTCTCGGTCGACGCCAATATTGTTGGAGTGATTTAAGTGCTTCATGGTGTGCGGAACGAAAATGTATGCATACTCATCAAACGTGGTGATGTTGGTTGATGCATCTTTTGACGGCGATGCTGGTTGATGCATCTTTTAACAGTGACCTTCAAACTTCACTTTCAACCTCCACTCCTCACTTAGACACCACTTTACAACGTTATGCCTTGCCTCATTTTGACGGGGATACAGTGCACATATAGACGTACAACATGGCCTAGTGTAGGTAAACAAAGTAGATATGCAAACGTTGTAATTGGACAACGTCTGCGGAATAGAGCAGTTTTGAACATTCATCATTTGGTGGTGTCTTTGTTTGACCTTCACTCCATACTTACTGCATCACTTGATAGCTCCCCATGGTATCCCGTATTTACGGGCAGATGGCAGGATTTCCAAAGGTAAACGACGTGTCTGTGAGTAGATAGGTAACGTATATAAGCCACCATTGGTTTTGTATAACGTTTACGGGATGGCGTAATTTCGAACATCTATTAGTCGACGGTGATACTGTTTGTTCGTCGCTCCACACAAACTCCATCAAATAACACCTCCAAGTCATATCACATTTTGACGAGAAGAAATTGCTCTTTCACAATTTGTATAACTTGTCCATAGAAACGAAGCAGATACAGAGTTATTGTAACTTTATGAAGTGTGCCATATTGCATAAGTTCGAGTATTCATAATTTCACGGTGACTTTGTTTGACCTTAACTCCATACTTACTATTCCGGGTAACAGCTCTATGTCGTATCCCATTGTGACGGGCAGACAATAAGCTTTCAAAAAATATATGACACACCCATTTTGTTTTAAAATAAAGTATATATGCAATCATTGTAATTTTAATACGGAAGCACAAAATTTACAGACCTCGTTTTGATGGTGATATTTTGGGCTTTCAAATTATATACCATTTGGGCGTTTTGCACGTACGGGGAGAGGGGCATTGAAGTTGGTGTGTTAGGCAGCACCTACCGCTTGCCTATTGAGGAGATACACACGAAGAGCGTGAGGTTATATTGGTCATAGCTAATTTGCATATTCATGTGACAAATTTGCATACCATGATTTGTTCACTGATATAATAATAACAAGAGACCATGAAAACATTCGCATGGACACGTTATTGTGATTGTTTAGGATGTTTACTATTTGATATATTCAGGAAAACAGTATTTATTTTAATGGCGATGACTAATTTACATATTAATGATTTCATACAAAAACGCTCAAGGGTGCCTGGGTGGTGTGGAAGATCAAAAAAATGAAAACAAAACATCGTGCGGACCCTAATGCACGCTTCACTGGCTAACGCCCGGACTAATTCGTGAAAAAAAATGAGGTGGTGTTGGAGATTTTTCGTGAATCAGTATAATAGTGGTGGTTCTTAATTTCACCGTAGCCAATATGAAAACATATTCTCCTAGTTGTAGACCATGCAAATGAATGTGGTATTACGTTATTGAATTAGCGGTGGTAATACTAATGTTAATAATGAGCCATCATAATTGTTAAAATGTAAGCCTAGGCTAGGGCGTGGGGGAGGGGCGGAAGAATCATGGCATTTTCAGTGCATATCACTTAAGGGTGGGTATAGGATTACAATGTTTGTAATTTAGGTAGCAATACCAGTTATATCCAATTTCTGACACAAGTTTATAGGAAATACATTGACGATCAGCACAATAATATAATAATGCATTAATATTTAGGTTGCATAGCTAGTATATCGTGACTTATCATATTAAAAGTATTACTGATACTTAATTTCAAATAGGTGTATTCACATGTATTTACTTGTATCATAACAATCTCTCATGCAGGATACAAAATAATGTCTCGACTGTGTTACAGTCAACAATGCATTCTTTCAAGTGTCTCATGCATATTGTCATGATTTTAAATGTTTAGCAAATGATCAACCAACCAGTTAATCAGCATGAAAGGCACAACAAACATCCACTCAGGAACTGTCGAAGGTCCAATAGCCATCCAGGCTGGAAGTGTGGAATAGGCAACAACCATCCAGTCAGGAACTGTGAAAGGTGCAACAATCACCCAGTCAGGAAACTTGGAATGTGCAACAACCACCCAGTCAGGAAACTTGGAAGGTGCAACAACCACCCAGTCAGGAAACTTGGAAGGTGCAACAACCACCCAGTCAGGAAACTTGGAAGGTGCAACAACCACCCAGTCAGGAAACTTGGAAGGTGCAACAACCACCCAGTCAGGAGCTGTGGATGATGCAACAACCACCCAGCTTGATATAGTCTCAGTGTCGTCGTCATGCGATATGATATATGTGGGTAGTTTTCCTGAAGAGCGCCATTTGCTCAGCTGGCACTCGTGGGCACCCAGTTCTGTGTCAGTACACATGGCGATATGTCAATGCGCGTACCGCATCACTTCGCCGGCCATGCAATGTTCATCTGTGTGATGGTGTTCAGTGGACGATGTCCGGTCTGCCGTAGTACAAGTACCGCATCACTCCGCCGACCGTGCAGTCGTAGCTGTTCATCGGTGTGATGATGTTCAGTGGACGATCTCCGGTCTGCCGTAGTACACGTACCGCATCACTTCGCCGACCGTGCAGTCGTAGCTGTCCATCTGTGTGATGGTGTTCAGTGGTCGATCTCCGGTCTGCCGTAGTACAAGTACCGCATCACTTCGCCGACCGTGCAGTCGTAGCTGTCCATCTGTGTGATGGTGTTCAGTGGACGATGTCCGGTCTGCCGTAGTACAAGTACCGCATCACTTCGCCGACCGTGCAGTCGTAGCTGTCCATCTGTGTGATGGTGTTCAGTGGACGATGTCCGGTCTGCCGTAGTACAAGTACCGCATCACTTCGCCGACCGTGCAGTCGTAGCTGTCCATCTGTGTGATGGTGTTCAGTGGACGATGTCCGGTCTGCCGTAGTACACGTACCGCATCACTCCGCCGACCGTGCAGTCGTAGCTGTCCATCTGCGTGATGGTGTTCAGTGGACGATGTCCGGTCTGCCGTAGTACACGTACCGCATCACTTCGCCGACCGTGCAGTCGTAGCTGTTCATCGGTGTGATGGTGTTCAGTGGACGATGTCCGGTCTGCCGTAGTACAAGTACCGCATCACTTCGCCGACCGTGTAGTCGTAGCTGTCCATCTGTGTGATGATGTTCAGTGGACGATGTCCGGTCTGCCGTAGTACAAGTACCGTATCACTTCGCCGACCGTGCAGTCGTAGCTGTCCATCTGTGTGATGGTGTTCAGTGGACGATGTCCGGTCTGCCGTAGTACACGTACCGCATCACTTCGCCGACCGTGCAGTCGTAGCTGTCCATCTGTGTGATGATGTTCAGTGGACGATGTCCGGTCTGCCGTAGTACAAGTACCGCATCACTTCGCCGACCGTGTAGTCGTAGCTGTCCATCTGTGTGATGATGTTCAGTGGACGATGTCCGGTCTGCCATAGTACACGTACCGCATCACTTCGCCGACCGTGCAGTCGTAGCTGTCCATCTGTGTGATGGTGTTCAGTGGACGATGTCTGGTCTGCCGTAGTACACGTACCGCATCACTTCGCCGACCGTGCAGTCGTAGCTGTCCATCTGTGTGATGGTGTTCAGTGGACGATGTCCGGTCTGCCGTAGTACACGTACCGCATCACTTCGCCGACCGTGCAGTCGTAGCTGTCCATCTGTGTGATGGTGGTCGGCACTTGGAAGCGCTCACTAAAGTAGAGGTGGACGCAGTAGTTGTCTCGCCAGTCGTAGTGTTTGCTGTAGAGCAGGTGGAGCTCGGCCCAGTTGGGCCGCACGATGGAGCGCTCCTCGACGTGCAGCAGATGCGGCAAGAGCATGCTGAGACTGCGGACATATCAACGTCGCTTATTGGAACTCTTCTGACAATTTATTCATTAGCTCCCATGCATAAATAAAGATTACTTTTTTTGAAGGCGTTTCATTTAGAACCCGAGAGGGTAATAAAATGCCGACGATTTATTTGAACGGCTGACCTACACAAGTATTGTGAGCAATGATAATTGGTTTACAGAATGTCCTCACCAAAGTGTAGTAGTGATATTCACGGGGGGCACACCAGTTAAGTATATTTTTCCATAAGCAGAAGTTGGAATTGTTTGTTATCAGCGCGGTGTGTGCGCGTTGAGGTAGGACTTGCTCGTTACCCGTACGAGGTGTGAGTTGAAGTCGGACCTGTTCGTTACAAGTGCGGGGTGTGATTTGAGGTTGAAAGTTTTCGTTACATGTATGGTGCGTGCGTTGAAGTTGGAAGTGTCAGCTACCTGTGCGGGGTATGAGGTAAAATTGAAAGTGTTCGTTACTTGTTCGGAGTAAGAGTTGAGGTTGGAAGTGTCCATTATAAGTGCAGAGTGTGTTTGTTGAGGTTGAAAGTGTTCGTTACATGTGTGGTGTATGAGTTGAATTTGAAAGTGTTCGTTACCTGTGCGTTGTGAGAGTTGAGGTTGGAAGTGTTCGTTACATGTGCAGATGTGAGTTGAGGTTGAAAGTGTTCGTTACCTGTTTGGTGTATGAATTGAAGTTGGAAGTGTTCGTTACTTGTGAGGGGTGTGAGTTGAGATTGGAAGTATTCGTTACCTATGCGGCTATGAGTGAAAGTTTGAATTGTTTGTTACCTGTGCGGGGTGTGAGTTGACGTTGGAAGTGTTCGTTACCTGTGCGGGTTGCGAGCGGAGTGGGCGGCCCAACTCCTCCGGTCGTAGTTACGGTACGTCTCCAGCCAGATGCGCAGGAAGGGCGCCCCTTTGCGTGCAACGATGATACCATTAGCAAGCAGCGACGGCATCTCGCGACCCATTGTGACGTCATAGTTCCTCAGAGGGTTGAACGATTTCAGCACGATGACATCATGATCCAGATAGATGCCACCGTACTCTGCAATAAGTATAGACGTCAGTACTATTAATACAATCGCTTATCGTGTCATTGCAAGGTCGTTCTGAGACAACGAAGATACATTTATGGTCCGGCAAGCGCAACAGAAACAGGATTGTGTAATTCAACATGTTTATTGGTTTGTCGAGAACAGCTGGCGCACATCCAAGCATCACGTATTATGTGTAGCTCAAGTATAGTCCAGTATCCACTCCTCATGTCTGCTCAAGGCGCTTTACATTTTACTGCCTGGCAGACCAAACACCATCTCGATTTCTATGGGAATCATTCAGCCACGCTGCAATTAATGCGCGAAAACTATTCGTACACAAATATCCATCACTGTCTACAGACAGCCAGGTACTCATTCATACAGCTGCGTGAACTGAAGCAATGTAGAGTAAACGAATTTGCCCAAGGTTCGACGCAGCCGCACAGGATTCGAACCCGGGTTCTCTCAGTCGAGAGTCCGAAGCTCTTACCGCTACGCTACTGCGTTCACGTGATGTCCAAGTCACGAGGAATACACAATCCCCAATGTTGAACGGCAAATGTACAATTTCCAGTTAGGGTCTTGGACTCAGAAATCTGGCAGGCAAGGCGGGTGTGTAAAACACTGCCATAAAGCGTTCACATTTCTTAACAAATGACGTTTGCCTAAAATCAATCCCAACTCCCAAGTTGGTTCCATGTTTACTCTGCCGCCAGACGAGTATCGTTGTATTGTACCCTAAATAAACAGCTCATGTCACCACTGCGATTATGTGTCACCCGCGCACACCGCAGTGTTTGGCAGAATATCGGTCACACTGGATGCCTTTCAGTCGGTATGTATTCACTCACTAGCTGTGAAAGCACTTTGTCTAGCGGACAGTTATGTCCATAAAGGAAACATTAGATCAAAGAACACAGCCATGGGGCGACGTCAGTGACGCCCACTTCCACAACGAAACACACCTATCGTTTGTGAGTCCGCCGAGGAGCCACAGTTTACGGATTACAGCCATAACAGAATGTGAAAGTAAGAACATGAATTGTAAAACGTACTTTACAATCGAAATATATGATTAAGTCAATTAATCCTACAGACGAGGAAACAAATGTTTGACTGGAGACATCGAAATGTTTCAGGTTAAAATTGTATAGGAGGGTAGCTTTAATGAGCGTTGCAATTCAGAGCATTACAGTGTACTGTGAAGGGGCACAGTTCATACACCAGTATACAATACAAACAACAGTTCTGTATAGAAAGAAGAATTGCGATACACACCGGACAGTGTACAATAGTTGAGTGGGCGCCGAGTGTGCACCACTACAATGAGACGTCATAATGGTTTGATGTAGCTATTCAAATATTATTTTACCTAATCCGATTAATCTAAGCGAAACATATCACTTCATTGTTTTATTTGTGTTAGTAAAATGAAGAAGCAAACAAAGAATTACCTATTAGAATGTGAAGTCGTGCGAAGTCTGCAGTGTGTTCTATGTATCCAATGTCTTGGTCGAAGATTGTCGTTGGTTTCTTCCTTGGTACGTGGAAGATGTTGGCGACTTCTCTAAGTGTCCTGGCCCACCACTCCCCCCGAGGAAGCGAGTCGCCGTGCACGAATATGTACTGCGGCTCGATGAACTTATGCACGCTGAGGTAACTTAAATATTGCTGCATGTCAAACCCCATTGCCGTACCGAATCGTATATAGTGAACCACGTTTGGCACTTTATATTCGGTCCACAGAGAAGAATCTTTGCGGCTCACAAATTTGCTTAACAGTTTTGGCTGCAAGCCACAAGCTAACATTTGTTGCAGTACGTCGTTGCTTGACGTCGATGTGTGTTGCATGAACTCGGCTGACAGGTCCCTGACGAGCCCGCACTGCGCTCTCTTGGCCTTTATCTGCCGATAAACCATGTTTGTTACATTTTTAATCATGTCAGTATCTAACACCAACCTACTTCTCGTGTCCAGTGTGTGCCGGAGGTGCATGAATTGCACCAGTGCTGAAGTAACACCGTCGCATTGTCGCCAAGCCATGCGGTGCAACTCAAGAAGCGAGTCAGGCGGGAGACTGGATGAAGTGAGCCCGACGTGAATGTGCAGGAGTTGCTGGACACAACGCGTCAACGGACTGGTCGAGGCACATCCGCGGTCAGCGCTCGAACAGTCGTCGCACGGCAGCAGTCGGTCCTGCCACAGGGAGACGAGGGCAACAAACGTTAATCCGACGACGGTAAAGGCGACGCACGAGAACTGCCTCGAGTGAATTGCCCTCCTCCAGCGCATAGTGTTCGTCGCTGCAGCCTGCCGCAGCTTCGATTCTTACATTCCCAATGTCGCGAGAGTCATGGTTGCTTCAGGTTGCCTTGGCCGACAGCACGTCGTACTCCAGCAATGCACAGCGCTTATTTCTCCTTCGAAGGGCTAAACAGACAAAGGACAATTATAAATATGTAGACAGTCAGTATGTTCACTATGATCTCAACCTTTCGCGATCTCGGCCCGAGTGATCTCAGCCTCAATTCACAGTGATCTCGGCCTGTTTCGATGAAATCGGGCAGTGACCGCGGCCTGTATTGTCAGTGATCTCGGTCTGTTCGGGGAGTGTTGCTGACCAGAAACGATAGCGGCATGAAGTCAGCCAATGAATTCGGCCTGGGCAGAGGTGAACTCGGCCTGTTTGAGTGATGTTAGCCAGCGTTTTTATGTAACATAATGGGGGCCTACATTGTGTTATGTATTGTGATAACTGCTACATAATGTCCAATATATTACAGGGTTGTTTTCGACAGCGATCTCTGTTTTTATAACGTCGTTTTGTTTTGTTGGGCTATTTATGTGCGGCAGCGAACTCGGCCTGTATTGCCAGTGATCTCGGCCTGTTTGAGTGACGTTAACCAGATATTTGTTGCGTGTATAGTGATGTATTGTTTTGTTTTGTTGGGTTAGTCACGTACGCAATTCGACATTATCATAGCTTATTTTGTTGCTGCTGCACCAACTCTTTGAAATATGCTTCCTCTTAGTGTTAGATCAGTTAACAATATTAAAAAATTCCGTTGTCATTGAAAAACTTATATTTACAACCTTGCTTATCCACCATAGCTCCCTAGCGCCTTGGCTCATCTGTTGGTAACTGGAATACTGCTTATGGATTTTGAGATTGACCAATCCTTTTGCTTTGATGCGCCTCTGAGCTTGGTTTCCAAGGATTTAGGCGCAATAAAAGTTATCTTATTATTATTAGCAATAGTATCATTATATATTTTGTTAGCGTACGTTACTGTTTCCGTTCCATCTTTTCTTGGTCTTGTCACCCATAACAGGTTATTTGTTGGCACTTTTTTGAGTATAAATAAATGTATTTTCATTATTCGTGTGCATACAATGTATATATATACATATGCATCGGAACCGGGGGGGGGGGGGGGGGGGGGGGGTGAGTAGCTGGAGATGCGTTTACCCCCAACGTTTCGGCTAGGGGATTCAGTTGGGGTTTTTGGTGAGCCTCAGTGGGGGGTATACTTTAAGGGTTTTGGTGAACTTCAACTCCTGCGGCACAATGTTCCGACTAGGATTCGGGGCTAGTTTGCAGAAGACACAAGGCATAATGTAGAAAGTTTGTATTTTATTAAACCCGTGCAACAATTCCCCATGACACAATTCATCAATACAATACAATGCATAAATGTTGTGACGTAACGATAACAATGATCACGATACCTGTATAATCCAGAGTGCAATCGAAAATATGAATTTGTGTGAGTGTGCGGGTAGGCCAGGGTAGGTGCGCGCCTGCGTGCGTGTGTGATGTTGTCTTGCTGGTGCGTTGTAGGATCCGTTGTAGGACAGTGGTTCTCAGTGCATCACCGGGCCATACAGTCTGGCAAATGTCTTCAGCAACTGCATTGCTGTCTTATCCCCAGCTCTGTACAAGTCCCACTGCAGGGCAACCTTTCCCTGGAGGTCTCTGTCAGTTTTATTTTGGTGCCTTTCCCTTCCCCTCGGATACCAGTCGCATGGTGATTTCGATCTGAGAAACATCCAGGTCACGTATAATATCGTTACGTACATGGCAACATTATATATATATATTTATTTTAAAGGAGAAATTAAGCACAGTCATTGTATGCCATATAGTTCAATACGTCCTCTATAAGTATGCATTTGTGGTAACAGAAACCTACTCATTTAAAAGACAAACAGAAAAACTGATTTGTTCGATACCTGAGTTCAGTGTGACAGCTTTAGTGTTTCCCACCAGGTGTATTTTGCCCCACTATACATGGTCATTTTGTCCAAAACATTCGATATTCAAACAATTACGTCAATATTATTTTATTTTATTGTTCGCGTCCGCAACATTCACAACATGTGGCCCCTTTCGTACGATCTATACGAATAGGTAACTGTCGGCAATTGTTAGCGACTCCTAAGGGTACCAATGTAACAACGTGCGATCTTATATTGGCAAGTTTAAACTTCATTATCAGTTAAAGTGTTTTGTTGGCAGATAATGCAACTCTCGTATTATTTAAGAAGACTTAACAAGATTGCCATCCAGAGAATTAACTCTAAATGGCAGGTGGACAAGGAAATCCCGTGGCTTGTCGAGAGTCCAACCCTTTTGTCTACATGTATCCCGTCCTTCCGAGGTATGTGTCGATTTTATTTTAAAACATATTCACACTACGAGCCCCCACACAATCAGCAGATAATATGTTCCATTCATGTACAGTCCCTGGTGAAAATGATAACTTTCTTATATCTAATCTACACTGCTCCTTTGCTAAAGTAACTTCACGTCCTCTAGTCCTTCTATCTTTCTTAACTGAGAAAAAAATATTTCTATCAATATTTTCATAACCATTCATTATTTTAAACACTTCTATCTGATCTCCTCTCAATCTCCTGGTTTCTAGTGTTGTTAAACAACATTCTTTTAGGCGAATTTCATAACTAAGATCCCTCAGTTTTGATATCATTTTAGTCCCTCTCATCTGTACTCTTTCAAGCATATTTACGTCCTTCTTGCGATATGGCCTCCACGCTTGTATACTATATTCTAAATGAGGCCTCACTATTGTTTTGTACAGCGGTATTATTAGTTATTTTTCCTTATACGCTATATTTCGCCTAATTAATCGAAGGATTTGATTTCCCTTTGAAGCTGCAATTCCACACTGCTCTGAAACCTTCATATTAGCACTGATGGTTACCCCTAAGTCCTTTTCTTTGACAGTAGTACTTAGTACAGTACCCCCCCATTGTATATTCTACATCTTCGTTCCCATGTCCTGTGTGGAGGCATTTACATTTCCCAAAATTTTCCGTGGTAAGCTAATTTGTTCTACAATTTCCAATAGTAGTTTGGGCGGAATCCCATCCACCCCAGGTGATTTATAATCCTTCATAGCCCTAATTTTCTTAGCTACCATTTTCGGGGTTAGAACTGTCCTAAATAATCTGATTCTGCCCCCTTTAACTTAGCCTCTGGTACTGGCAGTGAGCTAATATCTTGGCTGATAAACACCGAACAAAAATATTCATTAAGGTCTTCTGTCATTAAGAATCCCTCTGATATTATATTTCCAGCCCTATCTTCTAGAGGTCCGACCTTATCCTGAACTTTCTGTTTGTTTCGGACATACGCATAAAACTCTTGCAGTCATATTTTATATTACAAGCTAATTTTTGTTTGCTTCTCTTTGAATTTCTAAGTTCACCTGTAGCTTGGTTTAGTGCTTCTTTATAAATGTTGTAGTCTTCATTACTTCCAGAACATCTATATGACTTCCACATCATTTGTTTGTACTTAATTGTTCTAATAGCTTATTTCGATAAGTGTTTCTTTTTTGACCGTTTCCTTTGTTTTTTAATGGGAACAATGTTATCGACGATGCACTCAATTTTACTCTTTAATATATTCCAGCATTCTGTTGCTGTCTTATTCTTCAGTGTGTTATTCCAGTCTATCTTTGCTAAATATTTCCTCATGTCCTTATATCTTCCTTTGTGGACATTTCTCCTAAACTGCTTTTTATTATTCCTTTCTGATTTTACTTTGATGGTAAAATGTATCTCGTTGTGATCACTATTATGTGTTGAGAAACGAAACTATATTGTACTAAAACTAAAAACTTGTGGTCCTCACTACCCATACTCTGTAGAGATTTCCATTGTATTGCCCATGGTTAAAATCCTCCATAATAATACAGTCCCGTTTGCTCACTTCCCTTATAGCGTTTTGTACTTTTTCATTTTCTTGTATGCTTATGTTTGGACTTCGATAAACAAATCCAGCCGTTAACGTTGAGTTTCCTGTAACTATGTTACATCAAACAGCTTCTTCGCAACATGCTTCTCTTTTTAATTATATTTCGTAGGCCTGGATATATTCTTTAAAATATAAAATAAATCCACCTCCCCTTCTTCCTATTTTATCTTTCCTAAACATTACATATCCTGCCAGTCCCATTTCGGCATATGATATATCGGTGGTGGCCCATGATTCGGTTATACCTATTATATGAGAGTCAGTATCTTCTACCATAATGTTTAGTTTATATATTTTGTTTACTATGCTCCTTGCATTTAAACAAACTCATTTATATCCAGCTTCACAACAGTTTTCCAGGCTGTTCTTTGCCGATTTATTTGTGCTGTCTTTATCTATGCCTCCAGTTTCAAACTTCTCTGTGAGTCCCCTTATGGATAAGTGTCCTACGCACAGCGTTCTATACAACTCAGTCATATATATTAATGTGTTGTTCTGCATTTCCGAGCATATACACGTCAGTTTAGCATTTTCGGAATTCAACGGGTGTAGGTTTGCTTGTAGACCATTGTGGTGCTGTTTGGTTTTAGAGGGGTTTTTATTGTCACCTTGGATCGGCGGTGAGGGGATATTGTGTGTAAATATGCAGTTAAATAAACAACTTTGTTAAATGTGCACATAGGGCAATTTAATTAGGTGGTATAGTTCTTGCAGTTCGTAATATACGCTGATTTGAGAGAAACAAAATCTACTCAGCTCCATCCACGCATAGCATTCATTGGTGGCATTGTAAGAAACGGATTAAGCCTCACTGATTTCTTTTGTAGCTACTCGCCAACATCAAAGGAAGGCTCCCTGTTCATAACAGCGGTCGTAACGATGTAAGGTTTATGCCCATGAAAACATTGTATAGAACAAAGACTACACAGTTGGCATTGTAGTGTTCTAGAGCAAATGCCAGTTATTATCATGATATCTCTGTATTCTGAATGTAGTATATGTTAGCCTATTTTTAATCGTAACGTAACATTGGCTGTGTTAACACAACCATATTAATAAATCTATTCCCATAAAACATACTTATCAGGTAACCTTATTGTGTTTTACTATTTTTCTGAGGGGGTACATTTAGATGTGTTCGTATAACTTCAACATTTCTGTCATAGAACTCCTACATTTGAGCATTAGACATGTGTGAAATTGAACATTCGTATTTCTTGACATTTTACGCCTGCGCTCTTGTAGTTTGAATGATCATATCATTATCTTTTCTTGTAATGTTTCAGCAGTTTTGTGTGTACAATATCATGTTCGTGTTTGGAACTCAGTAAGACGTATATATGTGTTGTACTACAGGTAACGACAGACCACATACACGTCGTAAACGAACTGAAAGAGAAGTGCCGAGAATATAATATCCCGCTCTGCATCGCTTTCGTCGACTACGAGAAGACTTTCGAATCGGTGCAAACTCAAGCAATGCTGACCTCCCTTCAAGAATAGGAGATAGAAGATGTGTACATCGATCTCCTGAAATACATCTACACTAACAGCTCGGTGACAGTCCACCTACACAAAAAGAGCAACAAAATCAACATCAAAAGAGGAGTACGACAGGGTGGCACCATATCGCCCAAGCTGTTCACGGCAACACTCGAAAGCATATTCCGAAGACTGACCTGGGAAACCAGAGGATTAAGGTTAGACGGAGAATATCTCAGCCATCTTCGCTTCACTGACGACATACTCATATGCGCTACTACACCGCAAGAACTACAAAACATGCTGCAGGAGCTAGCTGATGAAAGTAAAAAACAAGGTCTAAGGATGAACATCTCGAAGACAAAACTGATGCTAGAAAATGACACACCAATATATATCAACACGACGCAAATAGTAAACGTTGAAAGTTACGTCTATCTGGGACAGCGATACAGTATCAGAGACAAAAACCAAGACAAGGAGATTCAAAGAAGGATCACCGCCGGCTGGAAAGCTTTCGCCAAACACCGGGACATCTTCAAGGGTAACTTTGGAACCTGCTTGAAGAGACAAGTCTTCAACTCATGCGAACTTCCAGCGATGACATACGGCGCGGAAACATGGGCACTCACCATCCAGGCAAAGAACAAGCTAGCAGCCGCACAAACAAAGATGGAAATATGTATATTAAACATCATATATCGGGAGAGAAAAACAAACATCTTGGTAAGACAGAAGACAAAGGTCATAGACGTGATAGAATAAACCGGAAGACAGAAATGGACCTGGGCAGGGCACATTAGCAGACTACGAGATAACCGATGGACATCGCGTATCACAACCTGGAGACCTTACGAAGGAAAACTATCTAGAGGAAGACCAGCGGTGGTGAGACCAACGAACGAGCACTGGAAGGGCACCATCTGGCAGAGGTTAGCGCAAGACAGGCAGATTTGGAAACAACATGCTGAGGCCTTCGCCCAACCACGGGACACTACGGCTGCACAATGATGATGATAATGATAAGTGTATATGTGTCGTACATGTTTTCTGTTTACGATCAAGTTTTCTGATCGATATACTGCTAACAGTCTAGGAATAATAAACAAGTCTACCTTGCATACAATGATTACACCGTTAAAACAAAGTACCTGCTCAGTGAAACAATAGACGACTAACAAGCCAATTGTATTATTGGCTTCCACACGTCTTAACAAATCAAAGACAAACAACACGAAGGAATCTGCCTCAACACATTCTCACAACACACAAATCAAAGACAAACAACATGGAAAGATTAGCTCAATTAAACAATGCAAGAATAGGAAGTCAGTTGCATTCACACTTTCTGAACGGACACAAATCAAAGACAAACAACATGAAAAGATTAGCTCAATTAAACAATGCAAGAATAGGAAGTCAGTTACATTCACACTTTCTGAACGGACACAAATCAATGACAAATAACATGAAAAGATTAGCTCAATTAAACAATGCAAGAATAGGAAGTCAGTTACATTCACACTTTCTGAACGGACACAAATCAAAGACAAACAACATGAAAAGATTAGCTCAATTAAACAATGCAAGAATAGGAAGTCAGTTACATTCACACTTTCTGAACGGACACAAATCAAAGACAAACAACATGAAAAGATTAGCTCAATTAAACAATGCAAGAATAGGAAGTCAGTTACATTCACACTTTCTGAACGGACACAAATCAAAGACAAACAACATGAAAAGATTAGCTCAATTAAACAATGCAAGAATAGGAAGTCAGTTACATTCACACTTTCTGAACGGACACAAATCAAAGAGAAACAATACGAAACGATAACTAAGGAAGATTATGAAGCAAATTACCATTACCTTGGCATCTACCCTTTCTTAGGTACATGTAATATTTTAAAGCTGATTATTGTGTATTGTAATAATAAATTGGTTACGTAATTGTGACTTTAGCAGTAACAACAATAGCATAAAATGGTTTTCTGAAGAAAAAAAAAATAGAAATTGGGAAGACAACTACACAAAAACTGCTTGAGACAGCCGCAATACTCAAACTTGGACAACTATTGACAGTTCATGACGTAGGTACTTGCGGTAAGGTAAGAACTAAGAATAAGATCACGACTGATCCTCAAAACGTCTTTATTGCTTTGCATATTGGTTACTGTAACATACAGATGGACACAACTTAATTATTTCAGGTTAGCATCACTCAGTCAAAAAGGCCGAGATCACTGGCTGTACAGGCCGAGATCACTGGCTGTACAAGCCGAGATCACTGCCGGACAGGCCGAGGTCACTGCCGCACACATTTATTTCTGGCCAGCAACACTCCCCAAAAAGGCCGAGATCACTGGCCGAGTTCACCAAAACGAGCCGTGTTCACTCGGGCCGAGATCGTGAAAGTCCGAGATCACCGGGTACCCTTAAACAAAGGCGTGTCTGCAGAGTGTACGGAGTGCTCTTGTCAGTTTACACAAAGGCAGTGAACGGTCGCCTGCGTTTCTGACAAAATAATGTATTTTGATATCATTTGGCTGAATCGCTGGCGCTGTTTTACGACAGGTAAAAACAGCAGGTGTGACATTTGTTGGACGTGTGCCAGAGGACAAGTTCACTGGGCGCTGTCGAGCGCAATTGATGTCAACGTACAACAAAGTGGTCGGTATAGAAATAAGACAGGAACTTGTCATTCGTCCAAAAAGCATTCAGTGTAAGACGTGCAGAATGACAAAGGAAACACACTAGTTCTTTTGCACTTGAATTTGACAGACTTTTATACAAAATCAGATGTACAACAAATATAGTTTGCGTTTGACATAAGAGAAATTGCACTTCATGAAGCGTACTTAATGTTGCGCAAATACTTAGCGTCACGTGTTTGCGTAAATTCCTATGTTCGCTTATACTAAAAAAATCACGTCATTTACTAAGACAATCATCTTAGCGTTAAGAACGTTCTTAGCTGCCTCATTAAAAACGGCCCGTGCAGGGTCCGTTGTATTCAGAATGACGTATGTTTAGCTTCTACGATACACGGATCAATCTGATTGTGTTAATAGGGAGCGAAACCCTTACCCCCAGTCGACAGAATCAAAGTTCGAATCTTATTGCTGACGTTTCGAAGCTTGGGTGATTTTGTTCAAACCGCGTTGCATCAGTTTAGTTAGCTGTATAAGTGAGTACTAAGTTGTGATAGATATATGTGTTCGAACAGTCTTCGAGCAGCAATTACAGCGTGGCTGAGTGCTTACCAGATAAGACGATTGGACTATGCTAATATAATAACAACAATAACCCAAGTATATTTGCAACTCAACTGACTTGGATTCACAGTATACAATAAAATACAACTAATACATTGACACGTCATACAGTATTAATACACTGAAATGTCAAACATACCATCCTTTTGTCCTTCATTCGCTGTTGGCAGTTGTGTAATCCCCATGGTATAAAGGAGTTACGGTATCTGTTTGTTCGGGTTATTGGCAAAGGGTACACATTACGCTGTCTGATGCCATATTTGCTATGCCTTTTCTCAGGCAGCAGATGGTTTAATCTGTGTGTACTAATTTTAATCATATTGAAATATTGTTGACAAAGGCAGTCTCGTCTTGCTCTCAAGTCTCCAATTTAACACACCTGAGTATCTCAGCGAAACTTATTCCAGGAAAAATACACTTTAACGCTCTTTTCTGTATCAATTCAATATTATCAGATAAATATTGTGGCAAGTTAGTGTGCCACACGGGGCATGCATATTCTAAAACAGGTCTCACAACACTGACATACATAGTGACCATATCATTCTGGCTAATTCCTACTCGCTTTAACTGATACAACATGTACAGTCGTTTCCCGGCCTTTTTCACAATATTTTCCACATGCTTATTGCTTAAATATATTTATTAATCGACACAGGTGGGTTTGTTTTTGGTAACTGGTACTAATGCTCTAAACCAGTCCGTAACCCTTGGTTTATTAGCTGTGTGCCGGGTCACGAACTTAAGGAAAGCATATTTCCATGAGGTTGCAAATGACAGTTTTATAATATAAATACTGATCTGCAAATGACTCAAGCCTAAATGGCGGTTCCAATTTAAATAACCCAGAACTCAAAATCAATTTATTTGACCTATAAATACGATATATATACAATGAATAACGTAAATAATAGATAAGGTGGGAGACTCCCATTAAGATGTATAATATCGCTAGCACAGGAGCCACCCCATAAATATAAACAACAATAAAATTTACATGACACAAATCAAAATAGCATATGACTTGTTTTTATAGTTGATAATTACTCAATGTATCAACATGCATACATAATACAAGGACTGATTATATGTACTCGTGTACACATTGACGTACATATGGATACTTAGATATACATTTCAATACGTATTACGAATTACACATAAAGCAATTATGAATACGACAAGTGGATTCATAATTTAAAATAAAAGAGTTTTTTTGTGTATGTTAAAAAACCATATAGTCTGTTGGTGAAAATGTTATTAACGATAATACTTGGTGTATTGTTAACTGTCTCTACTATGTTGTGTCTAATGCTTTTTTTTGCAAATTCATGTTTGAATCTGGACATATACAGATTATTTCTTTCACGTGTGCATAGATGTGTGTGTTTGGAAAAACATTGAAGTAGTAGGGTAAAGATTGTTAATTAATTTATTGTAAAATTTTAATTGTTGGATTTTATAAATGTCAACTTTAGCAACTTATATCTTTTAAAAACAGGACTTGTGTGAGCATTATATTTACTTAAAGATATTATTAGTATTGCTTTTTTTCTGTAACTTTAAATTCGATGTGCCTGATGACCCCATAAAAGTAAGCCATAATTAATATGAGGGAGAATAAGAGCATTGTACATAATATATAATGTATTAGGTGGTAAAAAGTGTTTAAGTTTATTTAGTATGCCTATCGTTTTATATATTTTATTTGCTATTTTGTTTGTATGACTCTGCCAGTTTAAATGGTTATTTATTGTCATGCCTAAACAATTTAAATCATTTACACACTCAATGTGTGCCCCACCTATTTGCAATACAGGGTATTCTACTTTCTTTTGAGGCATATGAAAAATAATGAATTTAGTCTTTTTGGCATTTAGTGACAGTTTATTAGCTTAGCTTTCAATCAATTGCCAATCTTTATTTGTTCTTTCTTAATATGTTCACTTCGCATTTGACCTTCTGAATCGTTAAATGTATTTAGTGTACTAGTAAGGGTGGTGTCGTCAGCATACGTTATGCATTTGAAAAGGTCACTAGAAAGCGATATGTCATTTATATATATATAATAATAAATAAGAGTGGCCCTAAAATTGAACCTTGAGAGACACCAGAGTTGATGACTATTTCCTTAGACTTAATATTTTTTATTTCTACGAACTGCTTACGATTTTGTAAATAACTCTTAAAAAGGTCCAGAGCCTTGTCATTTAATCCATTGTAAGTTAACTTCTGTACCAATATATTGTGATCAATTGTGTCAAATGCTTTTGATAAATCAACGTATATATTTATTGGAGTAACCGATTTATCAAGTTCTTGGATAATTCTGTCTATGATTTCGAGTGTAGCAAGCTCAGTAGAATGTTTCTTTCTAAACCCACATTGAATATTGTAGTATAACGCTTTGAACGTAATCGTGGATTTGATTAAACGTACGTAGGACGATAATTGTTAAAGTAAGAAACATCACCTTTTTGAAAAGGGGTATGACTTTTGCAATGTTTTGTTTGTCTGGAAATATACCAGTTATTATTGAGTGACTGCATTGCTGATATCATTTTTATTATTAATATTAGTAATTGTGTTGAAATACCGTATTTTCCACAACTTGATTTTGGAGGTAAACGATCAATTATATTAACAGTAGTTTCCATGTCATTCGGGTTAAAGCTGAAGGTGTGAAATATCGGGTTTTTCAGGTAATCTGTGTTTGAAAAAATCTGGAAATTGTTCTTTCTTTTGACTTTTCTGAATAATTTCTTTAATTATACACCGTGTCTTTTTAACATCATGCTTTTGTTGTTCAATACTGTATTTACGTTAGTCTGTTTCATTCTCGAATACAAGTTGTTTATAAACTTTATCGACATTATAATGCCCTTGGTAATCCAAGGAGTTTTCCTATGTTTATATTTGTTATATTTAATTACTTTAATAGGTATAAATTTATCTATAGCTGCAGTGACAATTTCATCGAGGATATTGTAGTTTTCATTCGGTTCTGCGTGAGTATCTGTGTTAAGTTTATCATAAATAGTTGAGTTTATTATTTCAAATTTAAATGTATTGAGTGAATCTGGATTTTATTCGTATAAACCTTGGTATCAGTGGTTTCAACATAGTCCATACTTTTTTATCCTTTTTAAAATTAAGACTTAGAAAGTACGGAAAGTAACAGCCAAAGCTTTTTCATTTGGCCCCATAAACCTTACGGCTAAACGTGTCACATCACAGTGTCAACCGAATGGTTACATTTTGGTTTAAGCAACACCATGTTGCGGTCTGCCAAGGCGGAGTGCAGCACGCCTTGACCTTTGTATTGTCGTCGGTGACAGATATGATAGTATCTGTCAAGCTGCATTGTCTCTAATGTCTACTGGTTGTCAATAGGCAACATGATATGTTAGCTGGGTGACCTGACACTGAGGTCAATTGGAGAGCGGACTATGAGAGAACAAACCGCTTACACGTACCCCGGATAGCCACAGTTGTAACCCGGTGACACCGACTACACGTGTAAGGCACCGACACTACAAGAAACACCCTCCCACGGTGCAACAAATAGGCATTCTGTTACAATACCAGTATGCAATGAGTCGGTGCATTTCTTTCTGCATGGTATGGTCTGCTACCATGGCGACGCACTCCCTTTTTAGTACCATTAATTACGCAATAATTACTACATAATACGGAGCTGGTGGTGGTGTTGATTCCACCGTAGTTTCACTTACTTGTCCTCTCGTGCCTTCATTGCCTTGTGGCACATAAGGCTCGCACAAGATCTCGCCAGTTCCCTCTGTCTTGGGCTTTCCTTGCTGCTCTGCCCCAAATCATCCCAGCGGCCTCTAGTTTGACAGTCGCTGTTCTTCGCCATGTTTTTGGTCGTCCTTATTCCTTCCGGGGTTCATGTTAGCGTTATTTGTGCAGCAATGTCACTGTTTATCCAGTAGACACGGTCAAACCATCATGTCCACTAATTGTTTGTTTAAATCCCCCCAGACGCCAGTTGGAGCGGTTTCAACGATCCATCCAAATAAATCGGCGTCACATGTGCACACAGTAATTTTGCATGCAAAAAGGTTGACCTAATGGCAATCTTCGAAAAATGTAGTGTTAATCTATATACGTATGTTTCAACCTATTTAGTTATGCACGCGCGCATAGTATACTGCAACAAACGACGTACACGCGTAGTCTCGTACACCAACTAAACTGCCCTTTTCGTCCAATTTTTTTACTTAATTGTTCCTGCACAATTCCGAAATATCTGAAGAAACTCCTCAAAATCAACTTATCACAAACGATAAACATTAACACAACCAAAGCACTTTTATTTAACATATTTGAATATACCAAATGCAGGTTGTACCAATAATATGCGCGCACGCGCACACACATTCGCACAAACAATAACATCACATTGGTGAGGACACTGGCCTTGTTTACGACTGCCCCGAAGTGATCACGATAATGACCGTCAGCAAGGGCCGTACAAGGCCAGTCATAAGTCACCACCACAGAGTTACATCATTAATTATTCCCCTGTAGACTAGCGTTCAACAAGCGTGTTCTATTTATATCTGTGGTCCCTACACAACAATACATATGTTACTTCCACATTTTATTACTCCAACTGAAAACCCAAGTCACTTACCTGCTCGTTATAATATCAACAAATATGAACTTGGTTGATAACATTCTGCTGATAGCAAGTTTGTTTTCTTACCGGATTACAACGACGTACGTGTGCAGTGTAGTAGATGGGGCGATAACTGGCCACGTGTTGGCAGCTGTCGCTGTCACGCCAAGCTCTGGCCGAAGTCGGTCGAGCACGCAGCCGCCTAACCGCGGACATCAATTGCACACAGTGGTGTGAATTTCTGCATTCCTTGCCAGTTCCCGCCTCCGAGCCGCACAGAAGGGTCGCGACGCTGCCATTCATACTCCGTCACGGTTCTCTACCCGTGTT
This sequence comes from Escarpia spicata, assembly GCA_963995525.1. Classification (NCBI taxonomy): domain Eukaryota; kingdom Metazoa; phylum Annelida; class Polychaeta; order Sabellida; family Siboglinidae; genus Escarpia; species Escarpia spicata. The sequence continues at coordinate 34,409,447 of OZ023218.1, forward strand.
TTTATTTTGTTGGTCTATATTGCACCTTAACCTAGCTATGGTGCGACCTTCACCCAATTCACCGACAAGGACATACACAAAGAAAACACACACACGTACGCACGCACGCACGCACGCACGTACACGCACACATATATATATATATGCGTGTGTGTGATTGTGTGTGTGTGTGTGTGTGTGTGTGTGTGTGTGTGTGTGTGTGTGTGTGTGTGTGTGTGTGTGTGTGTGTGTGTATGTGCGTGCGTGTGATTGTGTGTGTGCGTGTCTATATAAATGATAACATAAATGACTGTAGTATGCATGTGCGACATGGGAGCCATGTCAGCGTATTGTCGAAGTGGTGTGAGTGTATTTTTAGCAGCGTTGTGTATTTTTTTGAAAGTATTGCTTGTATTGCCTGTTGCTGTTCGCACGTTTGGGTAGTTCACAATGAATAACCTTATCGGGCAGGAATGTGCTGGCGACATATCTTATAACAATTCAATCCTTTAACGGCCTACATATCATCATACACAACGACGACGACGACGACGACGACGACGACGACGACGACGACGACGACGACGACGACGACGACGACGACGACGACGACGACGACGACGACGACGACGACGACGACGACGACGACGACGACGACGACGACGACGACGACGACGACGACGACGACGACGACGACGACGACGACGACGACGACGACGACGACGACGACGACGACGACGACGACGACGACGACGACGACGACGACGACGACGACGACGACTACCAAGACCACAATCACAACAACAACATGGCTATGGCCGGATTTTACCATCTCATGTCTTGTATATTTTGGTTTGTTATTTACTTTGGTCCTGTCTATAAAGTTACTTTCTTACTCACAATTATCTTTCCTAGTATTGAGGTATTGTTTATTAATATTCGTTATTATTAGTGTCGCTATAACCGGCTCATTATTGTATCGGTTTATTCCTACTTATTGTATATTTTGCTATAGCTCCTGGCGTTCACACACCGACATATCTATACATTCTTATCTTGTCCGGTCGGATGAGAACATACGTTGCCGCCTTGCCCTCAAGCTGTGCTATGATAACCACGCACATCTGCGATGCGTTTAGGCGGGCAGGCACAATGGGCAGACCTGCGATCGACCTCGCAGATATACGAGGCCGACGGGACTGCGGGTCTCACGGGACGAGCGATCACGGCGGTTGTAAATCAGACTGACGGCTATTGTGTTGCATGGGTATTTAAGTGTGTGTGTGTGTGTGTGTGTGTGTGTGTGTGTGTGTGTGTGTGTGTGTGTGTGTGTGTGTGTGTGTGTGTGTGTGTGTGTGTGTGTGTGTGTGTGTGTGTGTGTGTGTGTGTGTGTGTGTGTGTGTGTGTGTGTGTGTGTGTGTGTGTGTGTGTGTGTGTGTGTGTGTGCGTATTGTTGGGGTGTAATGCGGTTGGGGGTACTTATCTGGGGTGTGTGAACTATGTGCAGTGCTGTTCCGACCTACACCATGCTAACATAGGTCTGTATCCAATAAGTTCTACGTTGCTTATGACAACAGTTTTCGCATGATGTGCTATGAACGCAAATAGTGTATTGCTTGAAGTATGTGTTTGTTAATATACATGTACCAATGTGCAAAATTCGTAAATGTGAATAGACTTTCGTTGTCAGAATTGAGGGTTATGTTAATGTAGTTATTAGAGATGATACAAACCGTACGTCCAATATATGGAACAAATATTGGTACAAAACGCTAATGGCAATCAACACTGTGTTTGTTGCTTTGAATTGTGCGCGAGTGCGTGCGTGCGTGGTGTGTGTATCTACAAGGAAACACAATGACTTGGTTTTTCTGTTATTTTTGCAATATCAATATATGGAATGGCATGTTCTGTAATAAAGAGATTCATTCATTCATTCATTCATTGCAAAAGTAAAAAATTACCCGTGTGTACACGAATATCTGGCTGCAGAGGTTCGTGTACGAGATAAGATCCTATTTCACTCAGCTATTGACATGCCGAAGGTGCATTTGAATAGAAGTGTAACATTACTGGAGGCTATCGGCTTACAATTGCTTCCGCAATTCTATAAAAGTACATTGTCCTTTCCGTCACCTTGATTCAGTTATGGCGCAACTTTCCAAGTGCGAACACTGTTTTGGGACTATTAAACACACTTGGCGATCTATCTTCGACATCGCTATTCTATTATTAAAAACTATTCAAATTTACTAATGTTAATAAACGAAGAACGGACATCGTAACCAGAAGAGTAGTATCAACGTGACATTCTGATAACCATGAATATTAGCAACAATTGGTCATCTTGTGAACCTACATAGACGAAATCCATTGCCGGCAGATGCGTTTCCCTTGGTTTTTGGATCCACAATCATTTCACAATCACTGGCGTAGGGAGGCTGTAGGATTTCGCGACTCTGACTCACCCATAAGGGATTTGCAGTTGATTGGGATATTTCTAAAACAAACAGTGCAGCATCCATGAACCGTCCTACCATTTCCACGCCGATGTCGTGCTTACATTTGCCCGGGTGATAAATAATATCCGGGTGACGTGTCTGCGCGTGCGCATATCTAGGGGAATATATTTAGCGCCATCTACGACTATCGCGCTTTCATTTATCCGGGCGTTATGTATATTTGCATACAATTTTAAAATATAATTATGTATATATATATATATATATATATATATATATATACACACACACACACACATACATTATCAAATGTTTGCTTCCCACATACATAAACAATTTCTGTCGTAATACAGTTTCCTCTCCACGCACACGTCACGTGACTTACTCTTATACTTGGTCATAAATGTGAAACAGCAAATTATAATTATGTACTCTAACTATAACGCTCGTTTTACGACAACAAACTACCTGATCTACTGGTGCAAAATATTATGCCTTATATATGCACATAAACATCACCCGGATAAAATTTAACGCCCGGATAAATGTAAGCTCGACACCGAATAAAATCGTTATAACATGCCACTTGCCTGATAACAAGTGTAGGGTTATCTGACTGGGAGTGATGCCGTTTGCTACGTTGCGTGGTGTCGAACGTAACTCGTAATGTTGAACGGATGTTGTGCAGGACATCACCAATGTGTTGTATTGTATTGTATTTATTCCGATTCCAGCAGGTCCAGTGGACCCAGTAACAGGACTAATAACTGAAACAATACATATAAATAATAAATAATAAAACATTAAAAACAATAAGGCCTTAACAACCACACAATATCAATATAACACGCAAAGATACATTATACATAGAAATGTTTTTGAAATAAAAATCTACAGGTTTCAAATCGGAAAATATACCACAAGTTGGATTACTTAAATACAATGTGTTGAAAGTAGTCATACATCTATTCAAAATAGAGTACTTCCTAATTTCGATTCTGCTATTGGAAACATTAAAAGGAGTATACACAGACAAAACATAGTATACAGACTCACTGCTAAGATTCTATTTATTTCAATATTTAAACCCGGTTTTCGCTTAAATGTGCCTCGTCGGTTCGATTTTTTCACCCACCTAATTACAAATTTAGTTTGTGGTAAACAAACCTACTAGGTATCCACAGCAGCATGTCGGCTCGTGTGTGCAACATTTTCTATGCTGTTTGGTGTAAATTAATCAGATACACTGTTACGTTGTTTAATGGTAGCTCCAGCATTAATTCAATTGAATTTCAAAATTTGAATCTTTACGTCAATACGAGATGCAATTATGCTCGAGTTTCTGTGTTGATGATGCCGAAAACCACGTGACGGGCAAGTTCAGTGGGTCGATGGCTCATGTCAGAGAACCGCGATGCTCATTGGTCAGTAAGTCGTGCCAAAAACATCGTACTGACCCACGCAAGCTCAACAACAACAACAACAACAACAACAACAACACGATGATGCAGACGAATTTTATTTAGTTTCACAGTAAGTATTTTACAATCACTACTACATTATCAGACTTATCAGTAAACATGTATAATCATAGCCCCAGCGGAGACGTTTGGAATCAACCAAAAGGTAAACAATATAATTTATAGTCTCACAGCATGTGGATGCTATTAACAGTACGCGTTCTACTAGAATTCTTTACTTTTCATTAATGACAAATGCGTATGTCATCTTAAAAATAGTTTTATTCTTATTACAATGATTAAGGTGCAACCAGTAAATTGACGACAATTGACAACAAAATGTCATAATTCAATGTTCATATAACACTTTGTGTTTCCAAGTTACAACACTTCTCACAAGCAACATTCAAGAATACACCTATTCGCAACATACGAAACATACCACTAGAAATTGCACTCTTGCCGATTGTTCTTGTTCTTGTTGTTATTGAGCTTGCGTGTCTTGGATTGTTGTTAAAGTGGTGTGTTTTAAAAGGCGGTTTAGTCTCTCTCCGATATCCATAATAATTTCGCGCGTAATATTTTTCCTTAACACTCCACTATAGGACCACTTGTTCAGTAATGTCCCGCTAGAGGCACAACTGGTTCCCAGGGGCAACCTAGTTTTCGACTCCCAAAATGGGTCAGGCGTCGTTACACGCGACCCACTTTTAGGTTGCCCGGAACGCGCTACTGACCAATTGGAAGCGCGGGTTGCTGGTTGTAATTGGGTCAGTACGACGTTGTCTGTACGACGTACTGACCAATGAGCATCGTAGTTCTCTGACACGAGTGGCATTTGATAGCTAACTATCGGCCCGGCAATTGGTTTTGGTAAGCTATATGACGCAACATCCGAAGTCATTTTCTTATTAAATTGAATAGTATTTAACGTATTTATACTTTTACTTTAAAAAACAAACAAACATGATTATCGATGGGCTAATCTAGTTGATGAAGCCGCTTTAACATTTCACTCCTTCTATTATGCGCAGCAATCAATCGTCACACTGGATGTGTTTGCTGTATTCCGATCAGTTGCAACCACTGAACATGCTTCCTGTTCTAACAAGAGTAGCTTGAATCCGTGTGGTAAACACTTCTACAAAATCAATACCAGTTCGTTGCACACCAGGCACGACATGTCTGAGATACGGTTTATCAAACTGCAGTCTTAACTGGGTATATTTTGTTCGGTTAGTCAATCATTAGCAGGAAGTTCGTTGTATCCGTTGTATTCAGTTTACACTTGAGCATAGGATCGAGCCAGCTTCAGTGCAACAAGGGCCAATAAGCATGCCCTTTACATATCGCATGTTTTGTTTATTAAACGCAACTTGGCGGGCAGTATACATTTATTTATTCTATAGTATTTATAACATTATATAAATAAATTATAATGAATGAGGATCGGGCATAGTATATGTAGCACACGCCGGGTGCAAATAACGTTAACTGACGTCATGAGTTCTTCGGGCGAACTCAAATGTTCCTTGGCACGCCTCTCCGAGGCTGAAATTTTGTTTTTCAACACGCTAGATGCAGCCATTCGTCGACTGTATAGACACTGGATATCGGCCTGTCTAGCGAAGTCATCATCGTGCAATCGATCTAAGTAGAAGGGAAAGCTGCATTGATATTGACGATGTTTCAAACAACACTGATATGTCTGCGTTATTCGCAACACGTAGGAAAAACCTCGGTCAACCTAATTGTTCGTACATCTTTGCGACTGTTATCGAAATGATTTACATTTCCGTGTCGTCTATTATGTACGCTCAGCACGCGTCAGAATGTCTTCGCACGACTCATTATATGAGAATTCTTAGCGCATAGTGCCACGGTTATGCGCCAAATCGCCGCACAGCTAACGAGACCACCCATTGATATTAATGATATATTGCACAAATTTGCAAAGCAATCAACTCTATTTGCGCTGCGCTTAAGCAAACTGTTGTAGCAATAAATCACCGGAACATGTTTACAGTAACTGAACAAAATAACTGTACATCAAAAACAACGTGCATTCAATGCACAGGAAGTGTATTGACGTTGCGGCAATGTCAGATTCGCGTGTTTTCCTAGTTAGTCTTTGTTAGAGTTGTGTTTGTAGAGAGAAAATGTGAGCGAGTGCGAAATAGAAATACAAAGAAAAATGTACATCGCTTGGTTGACGTGTTTAACATAAACTCTTTCAATCGTTATAATATGTGTTTAACGTATTTTTTTTATAAAACACCTAATGTTGAACTAGTAGTATGCACGTTACCGCAGAAGCAATAGTAGACGTAGCTTTATAAACGGAGTGAATAACTAATAGTCGATTTGACAATCAAGTGGTCGTCAGATCGAACATATTTCATCTTGAACGTATATACTGCACGTCATCTTGCGTTTAATATCCCAAACACTCTTCGCAATTCGAATGTTTCGCTGACGAAACGTTCAAATTTAATAAGGAACGAAATACGTAAACAATGGTCAAATTGATTGATTCGCAGTTGTTTTAATAACATGTCATAGCATATATCTGTTTAAACGGCCGAACCAAATTTATTTTGGCAGTTTCACCTTATACCTTGCCAAGAACCTGATGCATTGTACATTTAGCATTTAATCCACTGAATTTGTTGGTGTCATTGTTTTTGAGAAAGGAAGGACAGTCGATAACACCAATACAGAAAGACATCCATGATCGTATCACGTATACCCAGATGCATATATTCCAATATTCAGAATCGTTTAAATTATTTCTTTTGTACGATAAAAACGAATAGTTTGCCTGATGATTACAAAACCGACATACAAACGTTGCTCGAACAACCTAGAATTGTGTAAACGATACACAGTAGGTCTAATTTTTCGCTAAGTAAATTTGAAATGAGACGAGCGAAAGAATCTAGCTGAGGGGGAACCTTTAAAGATAATTCATACCCCGCAAAAACATTTGAATAACATTTTGTTTTAAAAATCACAGAACGTAACTAAAACGTCGGTGGACGGATGACGTGACAAGTAAAACGTACCACAACATTTCCTAGTCTCCCTAGTCACTATAAAATAATGAAAAGGAACTCAACATTTTAAATACGAATGCGCATAATCTATTAAGTATTGCCCGTGTTAAAGTACTACTGATGGCGTTTCCAGGCAGGGTTAGGACAACACAGCATCCACTTTCTTTCCGTGGCATTTACAAATTTGTAAACGTTGAATGTACTTCCGCTTTCCAGCCGGCATTAGTCTCGCTGAATCTTCTCTCGCCCGGCTGCTTGACTTCGGAATCGAAATCAGAAGTGTTTATTTGACCCACATATAAACCAAAAACGGCACAGATTTCAAAACAGAAATATCTACAGCTCAATTATGAAATAATATGTGTTAAAAAAAGTAGGTGATACATACATGTATTATTGGCTAAAATGTATAACAAGACTAGAACAATGGTGATTTAATGTACGGATTAACGAATTGACAATACCTTAACCATGGACTGCCATGTTGCTGTAAATAAACTAAACAAAAGGGTCAGGGAGACGGCCAGTATGACCATCGTTGGTTGCTTTCTCAGCCTCAGCAGCCACCCTAAAATTGTAATTTTCAGCACGTTACATTTGGTTTAACACTTACAAAAAATAATAACAACATAAGTGCATAATTTCCAATGTAGTAAGGGTTTGATAAGTATTTCATTTACGTTACCAATAATTGATGACAAAATCTCAAAGAATAACATTTAATAAGTTTACTAAATTAGAATCTAGCAAATAGTTACAATTACATCTGACATACTAATTACAGTACTGATTTACAGAAATAAAGAAATTAAAGCGCATTGTATTATTTATTGATTATTAAGAATGTCCACATATATAAAAATTTGGCAAAGAGCACTCTGTAATTTTTTATAGAAAACATAGTTTGGCATTTATAACTAATAAATCGCCAAGAAAGAGAATGGGAGTGGCGCCAAAACTGCCGCCACCTCCCGGCAGGTACGTAATTCACGCGACGAAGAGTGTGTCAGAGTGTTGCAGTCGCCATCTGGAGGATAATGTGAAAGCTAGGTGTAACCGTCTGCACTAACATAATCATAGTATTATACATAGGCGCTGTAACATAACATAATCATATATTATATTATATTACATTACATTACATTACATTATATTATATTATATTATATTACATTATTATATGATATGATATGATATGATATGATATTATATTATATGATATTATATTATATTATATATCTAGGCGCGGGAACCGGGAGGGGTGATCCCAATATTTTGGGTCGGGCTGGAGATAGGATTAAACACCCAATATTTATGGAAAGGGAGCAATTTTTGTGTGTAATTTTATGTTTTGGATAACTGGCGGTGGCTGGAGATAGGATTAGAGCTACTATATTTAGGTAATGAGGGCTTAGTTGTGTGTTCAATTTGAGATTTTTTGAGAGAGTGAAGTTGGGTGTTTTGGTGATCCTCAAGGGGTGCGATTGAAGTGTTTTTTTGAGAACCTGAAAGTGACTTGGCGAGCCTCTAGCGGGGTGGTAGTTGAACGTTTTTGTCAGATTAACAAAAAGTTAAAACCGTTATGACGAAATAAATATTGAATAGCAACCCCCCCCCCCCCCCCCCGTGATCCGACAGCGGAGTGGTGCAGAAGCTCCGGCGTCAATGTTGTATGTATTTATGTGGTTGAGAATGAAGTAATATCACAGCCTGCCGCCAAGTTTGTACACACATCTTGGAGCAACGACCTCAACTCACCAGAGTCCTCGTGGTAGTCCCACACTGGGCCACGCAACTCGTCAATTCGCCTCGCGGCTGCTGCTTGAAAAAGAAGATATGTCGCCCAGGCGAGTCACTGGAAGCCGCGGGTCTACGGTTGTGAATATGCCAGAGGAAGTAAAAGTCATGTCCCACCCAGTGTTTGAATTTATGTAACATGTGCACCCACCGGCTCGTGTAGTTGTTGTGAAGATCTTTCTATCGTGTAGTATGACCCAGTAGCATTATATAAAAAACACTAAAAATCACATAAATATTTGTTGGTGCAAATAATTATACACATTTCTGGTGATACTACACATACTAACAGTTAGTGTTTTTTTAAGTATTGCAACAGTGATACAGCTATCGCCATACTACCGCAATAATAAAAACTACCACGAAAAATCACCCAGTTTAGAAATGATAGGCAAGAATTGAAAGAAAAGGCAATGCGAAGTTAAATACGAAACGCGTGTACAACCAACCACAGGCTGTAGCATAGTGATTAAAGAGCACAGTACTCTCGTTCGAAAGATTCCGGATTCGAATCATCTAGCTGCCGTTTCGAAACATGAGCAGTGTCCTTCACACCACGTTGCTCCAGTTCACTCAGCTGTATTATAAACAAGTACCTGACTACGGAAAGTTGCGGATATATGTGTTTGCATTAAGAATACATCGCACATTAATTATAACAGAATGCTTCCCAGAGAGGTCGAGATGGTGTTCGATTGAAGAGGAGGGCCAGGGAGTGAAGTGCATTTAGTAGTAGCAGGACTGGATACCGCGCTATATAAGAACTTACCAGTCTGGGATGTTCGGGAGTAATCCTTTTTTGTCACATTGTGATAGCTGACTATACACCAAAAGCATGGGAAAGTTCTTATATAGTACACGCGGCAGTCGTGTTGTTTATTCGTTCAACCAACGCCTGACTGTAGACCCATCGGTAGTGTTGCATATAACGTCATTTACCACCACTTGTTTCATGTGTCAATGTCGCTGTAGCTGAATAAGTAGTGGCACTGTTATTTCAGTGTGTCCGTCGACTTGGTTTGCTGTAGACTTGAGCTTGTAGCGACGGATCATACGGATGGTGATCTGTGTGATTGTCGTCAGCCTGTGGCTCCTACTTACTGGTGTC
>OZ023218.1:34419508-34444452 GCA_963995525.1 Escarpia spicata
GGGTGGATTGAGGGAGGGACGGAGGAAGGGAGAGAGAGGTAGGGTGGGGGAAGGAATGATGGATGGAGTGGGAGAGAGGGAGAGTGAGAGAGAAAGAGGGAGTGAGGGAGGGAGAGAGTGAGAAAAAAGAGAGGGAATTAGGGAGGGAGTGAGAGAGTGAGAGAGAAAGAGAGAGGAAGTGATTGAGGGAGGGAGAGATGGGGAGTGGCATAGAGGGCAGGAGGGAAGGAGGAAAGGAGCGAGGGAGTGATGGAGGAAGAGAGGGAGAGAGGGTGGGAGAGAAGGAGCCAGTCAGTGAGTGGGAAAAGGGGAGAGAGGAGACGGAGAGAGAGGAAGAGGTGGAGGGAGAGAGGGGTAGTTGGGGAGAGGGTGGAAGGAATGAGGGGGGAGGGGGAGAGTAAGAAAACAAGACAGAAGTAGAGAGGAGAGGGAGAAGGAGAGGAGGGAGAGGAGAGGATTAGAGGGTAGATGGTAGAGGAAGAGAGGGGAGATGGTAAAGGAGAGGGCGTAAAGGGGAAGGTAGAAGGGGATACTCATGGAGCTTCGAATAAAATACAAAATTATAAAGCATTTACGTACCGACATCAAAAAATTAGCAACATTGTTAGTTAACAAATTGAAGCCTCTTATAACCAAGTCATTCGTCGGTTTTACTTTCTTAACTACCGTTTCGCCAGATACAATTAACTGGTGTACGTAACGTTATTGCTAATAAACTACACTCACACAACAAGGCAAGTGGACACTTTAGCTGTTGGCTTACCGACAGACCAATGGGTCTCTACGTATAAAATCGTCGGGCGATACTAAAAATTGAATTTACTGTATGCACAGGCACATATCTACATGTTATGCCGTTGTGTGCAGGGGCATTTAAATTACACGTGCTTCGTGTCTTCTTACATGGACGTGGGATTCATCTTTGGTTTCAGAAATTTATCGCGCATGTGTGTGCGTGTGTGTGTGTGTGTGTGTGCGTGTGTGTGTGTGTGTGCGTGTGTGTATGTGTGCGTGTGCGTGTGGGTGTGTGTGTGTGTGTGTGTGTGTCTGTGTGTGTGTGTGTGTGTGTGTGTGTGTGTGTGTGTGTGTGTGTGTGTGTGTGTGTGTGTGTGTGTGTGTGTGTGTGTGTGTGTGTGTGTGTGTGTGTGTGTGTGTGTGTGTGTGTGTGTGTGTGTGTGTCTGTGTATGTCATTACAAAGATCTTTAACTGCCGTTGGTCATTGACAACACATCAGACAAGCAAAACACGATCTCTCAAGGAAGTACTACAACGGATAGTGAGAACATAATGCCCCTTCGGTACAACGGCACTGGCGAACCATTCAACATCAGCCCTCAACTAGCCCGCTCACTAAAACCCCCTAGCGGATCTTCATCACACTGACGTCAGACAAGATGGCCGACTTCGTGTTTGTGACAGCCGCTAGTGCGAATCATTTCTTGGAGTCGGTGGACACTATCGCATCCTTGCAAAGTGGCATGCCAACGAAACGAATCATGTATTTCGATCAGGGGCTGACGAACGAACAGATCGCCCAGGTACAGTCGAAGTATATGTCACTGTGGCTTTAAATTTGTCATATTTCGCAAATAATAATAGCAACAATAAAATCACATGTACATTGCATTGCTGGAGAATTGTTGTCCTTATACATGACCATACATTTCTCTATTAAACAAACTGTAGAAAGCATATCATATTCGGCATTGCCCTCGTGTTCGTATATTGTTTTTGTGCTATTTAATTATTAAAAACAATGATAGTTAACAACGAATAACATTGATCATTGTATTAGGTGAAAAGCTTGTGTTCAGTAGCGTACCGACATTTTGACTTCGATGGTCTACCAGAACATGTAAGTAATCTGCACTGTTACGTCTGGAAGTTGCTTGTCATTTATGTAAGTCGTACTGTATCGTCAAATGTATTGTATTTTCAATGACCCATTAAGAATACAATATAAGTATTAATCAATCTTAATACATTTTTGGCATTATTTCAACATACCTGCGTTTCCGTCGTCCCTCTTTCGGGGTTGCCTGTTTTTGTGGTCGGTCTGATGTCGTGCTTGTGCACCGACAGTCACCATCTGTCCGTTAGACTCAGAGTACCAACAACTCGTGCCTTCTTTACAAGACACTAATTTACAGAGCTTGAATTGGATGGCAGTCCGTGTGTGTTTGATGTGTTTTGTATGTTTGTGTTAACACACGTATGTTCTCTTAAACCAAATATCTGGTCACTTTCACACGAAATTAATGTAAAATTATTATGGGTGACATGTAGACACGCTCTGACGCAGACTTTCGTCTGTAGAGGGCGCTGCGCAAACACAGCGCCATCTTTTGGGTAGATGCGTCATTTCGGTTGTTAAGAAATAATCTCAGGGACGCTTACCGGGCTGCGATGGAGCACGGCGGTATCGTTATGTTCCTCAGGTAACACAACCACTGTATATTCATAAATTATTAATTTTATTATGCTTACGCCACTTACTTTCGTTATCAAACATGTTTTATTATCATGCGTTATCAGACATATTTTATTATTTACCCCATCACGAATTATATTCGTTGCTGCTCACATATAATAATATTATGTAATATGTGAATTGTAATGTGTGAGTACCCTTATGTTAGAGAGTATACAGGCAGTTGTCCGCTTTTTTCCGGTCTCTCTCTCTCTCTCTCTCTCTCTATATATATATATATATATAGAGTAATCTTCTGGTAAAACGTGGCTCGCGTGACATGTGTTCGAGGGAGTGTGTGATGTAATGATTTTTTGCTGATGTAATCTTACATCAATAGAAAATGAATACATATCAAGGACTATTTCCAGTTTTTCTTCTTCATAATTTCTTTCTACTTTCAAGACTTGCCTGACGGTCGTTTCAGAGCGTTTTAGAACGTGAAATTTCAGAACACTGAATAACTTAGAAATGCTGGCTGGCACACAAACACAATAAATGTATTGTCCATCAATGCTTGGTGGTTGAGCAATGACTGACGCAACAGCCAATGGAAAATTTGATTTCATGATTCCTACATTTTTTTCAGATTTGGCGATGATGGATTCATCAATCTTCAAAGGGTGGTGCACTTTAATTAATTGGGCCAACCTTCATGAAATGTTGCATTAAGAACAGTCATATCCCTCTCCAAAAACGAATGATTCATAGCTGCATCACTGCAGCCGTCAACACGCGACTCGTAGCCTCGTAGGTCTTGTAAAAACTCGCCAAATGTACTTTAAACTAAACTGTATATATAGGTTCGTGTTGCTAAGAGGCTGACCTATTGAATTGCATAGTTACTTTACAATTAGTATAACTATTTATTATGAACGCGGACGTCAGTCGAAACGTTGAAACGGTGAAATGATTTGTGTTATAAGATAATTAAGATAATTATATTAAAAATATTATTTATCATGTACCTGTTCGTAGTACCGAAACGGTTCACGTGTTAATGTCCAAAACATGAATCCGTCGTCGTGATGTCTGAATGAAGACCTGTATAAGTACGGATATATTGTAATGAAATCACACGAATATACCAACCCAAATTGTTCCAATGGTTCTGCAGGACTGGTCACTCTAACTTCGTGGTGACTCACCCAGACATATACCGCTACCTGGTGACGGATGTTGAAGCACAGAAGAAAATAGAGCAGCTCTGCTCCGGAGCCATATTGATATATCGCACGGAGAAGGTGTGTTGCTTCGACACTATTCGTACGGGCATAATGACGTGAATTTGAGAGAGGTCACCGCGATCGCATCTTAAGGCCTGGATGCACAAGCAAGTTTCGCCCAACCAGACCAGACCAGGCCAGACCAAATCAGATTTCCTCTACTGTAGTATATCCACTACACCGATCGACACCAACTGAGCCGAACTCGAAGCCGGCGTGATGTCATAATTACGTAAACTTGAACACTTTCTACTATACCGATAGTAGTCTAGGCTAGTCAGAATCTGTCTGCCGTGGTTTGGTTTGGTGTGGTCTGGTCGGGCGAGAAAGTGCTTGTGTATCCGGGCCTTTAGATTTGCATTATAAACACATGAGATTTACCTAAAATCACCGAGGAACCTTGAAATATGTAGTATTTAAAAAAGAAATTGTTTTCGTCATACCTATGTGATCGTAGAATAATTTTTGAAAGTTTGGCGCCCGAGGTGTAAGCCGTTTAGGAGGAAAACGTTAACATACATACATACATACATACATGCATACATACATACATGCATGCATGCATACATACATACATACATACATACACACACACACACACACACGCACACACGCACACACGCACATACGTACATACGTACAAAAGTACATCCGTACATACGTACATACGTACATACGTACATACGTACATACGTACATACGTAATAACGTACATACACACATACATACATGCACACATACACACACACACATACACACATACATACACACATACATATATATACATACATACACACATACATACACATATACCCACTCACATACATACATACATACATACATACATACATACATAAATACGTACATACGTACATACGTACATACGTACATACGTACATACGTACATACACACACACACACACACACACACACACACACACACACACACACATACATACTTACACCCATACACACATACACACAAACACACACATTCACACATTAACACACACACATACGTACATACGTGCATACGGACATACGCACATACGCACATACACGCATACGTGCATACGTACATACATACATACACACATACATACATACACACACACATACACACATACATACGTGCATACGTACATACGTACATACGTACATACATACATACATACATACATACATACACACGTACACACACAAACACACACACACACACACTTTTAATAAAGATATTATATATCATACATGGCTATAACAAAAATGTTTACTATAGTGAAACAATATTACACCCGACACAAAGACCTGTCATCACATCTAAACAGCACTGGTAACGCTTAATACACATCAACTGCGAAAGACAGTGCACAGTAAAGTAACGCATGCACACATACACTCACACATACACGCACGCACGCACACTATAAGCCCATCAATCTCTTTCATCACTTATTTACCAGGATTGACAATATATAGACATGCAATATATAACTAAGTCATATTAAGGCAGTAAGTAAATAAAAACAAGATTTACTATTACTAGCATCTTCTGTGTTTACCAATACTCATATGCACCCTGCACATTTACCAGGAACCAGATATCTTCCAAAACTATTAGCTTGCAGCAATACAAAAATGTAAACATATTAAGCTTCTCGTTATATTATTCACTAGGAGTAGGACTTCTGCCGTCAGTCATAGAATGTATATCAAGGTCTCCATATTGACCAGATACTGGTGATATCATTCACAATGAGGTGTCGGTGATGATAAAATATAAAACAGACATAGGTTTACTGTCTGTACAAAACTGTATACATGTATAAACAGTTAGTGTGTATTAGTGCTGACCTTTGGTGACCAAACGTGTGACCAGCTTCGGACACACAGTAAACACATCTCATCAATTCAACAACCACTGTAACCTTGCTTCATAACCTGACTACAAAGCTCCTAATTACAAAGATAATATTTGTCTAAGTAACCAGGACCAGGTAACTGAACCGCATTCGCAGTATACCGCAACACCCAGAGATGTACGGTTTTAACTGCCTGGTTTTAACCTGGTTAAAACCGGGACAATTTTCTCTTTTAAAAAGTGGCTAAAACTGGTTGAAATCTAACTTGGTGGATAATTGTATGCTATAGTTCTGTAATTAATTGTTAATCAACTACAAATACAATGCAGATGTTGTCAAAAGACACAGTCAACTTAAATAAGAAACAACACAGTTGTTTGATCTTGAACAATTGCTCATTCTATAATTCAAATCAAGCTCTTGCAAACAAATGAAGCAGACTCTAAATTTTATTAATACATGTAAAGTTAAATTGCAAGAGCATTAATTATTTTAAAGTATAAAAAGATGATTAATCTTCTGTTGTAGGTCCTGTTTCTATAGTTTAAATTAACCAATTGAATGTGTATTTTCCAAAAAATAGCCTATCTATGTTCTCATGATTCATGGCTATACTGATTAATGTTTTTGAAATATGGAACACTACCTTCCAACTCCAACTAGATACCTGTGATACATCTGGCCCTGTCACCATCCACCTCTCCTAAATTGTGGATTGCTATCAAACTGACAGCTCAACCGTCACTCTTTGCAGGTGATTGACTTCATCTTGACATCGG
The DNA here is from genome assembly GCA_963995525.1 of Escarpia spicata. NCBI lineage: Eukaryota > Metazoa > Annelida > Polychaeta > Sabellida > Siboglinidae > Escarpia > Escarpia spicata. The sequence goes on from OZ023218.1 coordinate 34,425,844, forward strand.
CCTAGTGTTACTGCTGAGAACACATGTTGTGGTTTTTGTTCAACAAAATGTTTTTTGCCAGTAAACCTCAAGACGTGTTGTCAAAACGATGTTGAGTATGTTTTCAATATCGCTGACGTGATCTCGAAATGTAACCATTTTGTGTTGTCCAATCTTAATCAATGACATACACGTGTATTTCTCTTCGCTAGTATATGCACTGTCATTTATTTCATTGTTCAGAATACAGCTCAGAAACAACTGCCAACAAGAATTGATATACTTGTGAATATGTACGTATTCATAAACGAACCACACATGGATTCCTCAACCTCAACAGGCATTAAAATCATGTTCGTAAAAAGCATACAGGGCTTGGAATTTTGAATTTCAATACGGCTGTCATCTGAGGATATAGCATGTGGCAGAAATGCATTCCCTAACCCTGAAAATGTTGGGTAAGACACAGAGAACATGTTTTTATGTTGCTTAGAAGCTGACATATCTTATTATAATAGCTTTCCGTGGCGGCCATCTTGAATTTCAATATCGCCGTCCTCGGTGGATACTGCATATGAAAGAAATGGATTCCGTGACCCTGGAGATGTTGGGTTAGACACAAAGAACACGTTTTTATGTTGCTTGGAAGCTGGTATATCTGGATAATGGATTTCCGTGGTGGCCATTTTAAAAATTAAGATGGCGGCTAGGTACCATGTCGATAGCGATGGGTACCTAGCTTGAAATGACTCTATATATAATAATCCACATGTACGCCAATAGTCATGCTTTTGTCAAAAAGTACACAATCATGTCCCTTAGCCACTACTATGTGGAATAATCCAAAATAAAAAACGTGATTGAAATTTGTCTATCGCGTTCATCAAAGTTGTTTCATGTAAAGTAGTTTGCACATTCCTATTGACATAATATACACATTAACATTTTAGTACACATATATTTGGTCATTAATATGACGTGTAAGTCAGAGAATTTGCCCAAAGTGTAGTTACGATGTTGAAGAAGAGAGGTGGCGATCACACATTAGACTCTGCAACGCAGTCGGCCAACTGTCAGATGTTCTCAGAAACGAAACAATTCAACATCTCATGGAGGAATCCAAATGTCAGGATGTGGTTGACATACGGGCTGAGAATATTGGCAACTATATCGAATCTTTAGGTGCAATTATACATTGGCTAACCATCTACAATCACCCCGGTAAGAACAAACACCACTAGAAGACAACACCAGAGGGTCCTGCAGTTTTCATTACATGAATCTTTGTTGTGACGAGAAGCAAACGGCGTTTCAACCAAGTTCATGCAGATCAGGCAACTGAGTCAATTACTAGCACATGCAGGATGCAGAATGGCATCGTCGGTATTACAAAAAAAAAACGATCGAAGCAGTTCGCCGAGCCATCCTGTACTTTGAATGGCATCCACATACATCTACAATAGGGGTTAACCGTGTCCAGACAGGCCAACTGATACGATAGGTGTCGATGTGAGATGATATATCAAAATATTCCTGATCTGCTTGTAACCAAATCTTTCCGTGGTGGTTAAAGTGTGCAGTATGAAGTTCTAGGGTCCGGGGTGATAGCATTGTCAGACCCAAAGAGGAGGATTCTGGCAAGGTCGACGGTTAACTACCCACGTATGCCATAAAATCGGTGACACACAACATATCCAGCCCGTGCAAGTTCTCCATCGTCACCAATGCCCTTGAGAAGGAGTGGTCGGTCTTGGAAATTTTGCAAGATCGACTTCTTCACATTAGGCTGATTTTAAATCATAACCTGTTAATGCATGGAAGCTGAGCAGGGTATCTTTCGCAGGTTATGTAAGTCTTTCAGATTATGGATGTTCTAAGGATGTGCAACAGCTTTCTGCCAACATTTTATTTGGTGAAAATAGTTGCAAAGGTTTATGACCGTTGCTTCCTTGGTGCGTCATGTCGGAGCAAAAGTCAGTGGCCATCACTCTTGTGTCTTTGACAGATTACACGTCCACATAGTGTACGCGAGCTGCTGCTTCTTCCGGCGGAGGCGCCAGGTAGAAAGCACCAGGTAGAAAGGAACGGCTCCGTTTAATGTCTCTACCGAAAGACACAGACAATGTGGAATGAATACAATTTCACCAAGTTTCGAAACAGCAGCAAATGAATAGCTAACCACCGTCCACTGGATCGCCTGATCAGTGTCCTACCACTAGACCACCATACCCCACCTGGAAGTCAGTGTTTGTATATTTTCCGCTAGTTCCTCCAGGCACATCAATTATTGTAATTGGCCAGCTTCTTCGGGTCGTCAACGTCACGCTTCACCCGGGACAAAATTCCACCAAAGCGGTTGAACGTTGTTTCTTCCTCGTCGTCTTCCATTTTAAAGAGAGATGATCTTGAGTACTGTGGGATTCGTAATCGTTCTGACCATGTGACGCAATACATATCTCTGATTTGATCATCCCTTGTAACGCCGATGATACCATTATGCATCTTCTATAATCTATACACCCATTCAGTTGGCCGATCAGCTGGAACTTGATTTAACCACCTTTTGGTTTTTGACAACTATGTTCCCATCAATGAACATTGCATGAACCTTTAGCGCTCTCTTCTATCGCAGTTTCGTGTTTGCAAGATGGACCGGTCCCCGTCGGAAATATATTGTATAGCCGGAATGGTTAGTGGAGGGAGGGAGGGAGGAAGGGAGGGAGGGAGGGAGGGAGGGAGAGAGGGAGGGAGGGAGAGAGGGAGGGAGGGAGGGGGAGGTAGGTAGGTAGGGAGGGATTGAAGGAGGGAGGGAGGGACGGAGGGTGAGAGAGATGATTATCCTCGTGATCTTCCTTTTTAATTTGGCTGTCTAAGGATGTTTTAATTACTTTTCATTTCTCTCTGTTACACTGTCAATTTCTTACCAATAACCACATTTCCGTGGCTTCTATGGATTTTGTTATCTTTTCGGTATTGTCCATGATTCGCACCCTAATAGCAGTATGGGTTCTACGTATCATTGTAATCCAGATTTTCTCACTCCAAGTGATATACGTGTGCGTGCTAAAATGTTTCTCATTTTGTGGAACGCTGTTTTGGCTTGAGCAATTCTTCTCTTGGTCTCACCGTTGCATCGACCGTGAGATGTTACTGATGTTCCCAGATAGTTAACCTTATGAAGTTACTTCAGAACAGTGCCACTCTTTGAGACGACCGTGTTTTTGTTTTCTATTTGTTCGGGGACTGATCTGTTTTTTTCATTTTCAATGACCACCTAACATCTTTTGTAGATCTATTTCAGTTTCAGCGATCTATACCTGTCTTCTGTATATCATAGATGATTCAATTTGTATCCACGTACTGTATACCGGGCATGTCGTCGAGGGTACGTAAGATGATCTTACTGCATATAGGCGACATCTAACGGACCGACTTAAATGCCCCCCACACACAAATATTATAACATTTGAACGCCCTATATCCCCCGTCCAAACTAGGCCTGTCATAGACCTGCCAAATGGTGCAGCAAGCTTGAATCCAAGGTCAAACAAGGTCATCGTCAAATTAAAGAAATTCTAATTTGTTTCCGCAAACGTCTTAACATTACAATGGTTGTTTATATATTTTATTTTATTAGGAAACGGTCATATCATACATTTTTAGAAAGTTTATTGTCTCAACGTCAACACGATATACAATGTGATACGTGGTATGGTAAATGTGGAGCTAAGGTCAAACAAGGTCACCGTGAAATGATGGGTATTCGATTTTGCAATACCGCGAAAGTCATAAAGTTACAATGCCTTGTTGGTGTTGAGATGGGACGACAGCATGAAACGAGATCTTAGGAGGTCACGTGTGAACAGCGAAGAATGGAAGGTCATTGCGGACAACAGACAGAGATGGAGGGAAATAACGAGAAAAGTAGAACTTATTGATTGACGCGGACCCCATGCACCGCGCAAGGGAGCAGGGGAAGCGGAAAACTACTACATGGTAATTCATATAAATTGAAGTACAACTATATCGGCTCAATCACGTCAAGCCTGCAGACTGCTGCAATTTACACATGAGTCGGTCTACACACCGTGATGTTGTAAATGTGTGTGACAGCGCGACTTATTTGGATAAAATCTCTCTTAGCCGAATATGAATAAGTCCCGTCCTTCAACCAAATGTTGCTAAGAACCACGTTGAAAAGCGCCTGGTCGTATCGGTGACATTGGGCGTATTTTGTATAGCGGTCATTGCGTGCAAACTTGCAGTAGAGATTGGCTCCCTTCGGAGCAATGCAGCGACGTTCTAGTGAGCACAGATAGACCCACCACAGAACTTGACGGAAGACCTGTGGAAGAACGCATGAGTGTTTACAAGCAAATACGTCATATAGCAGGTAAATTGAGTAACAATAAATGCACATGTTAACCACTATGTAATAATTACAGTGCACTTATACGTGTTAAACATAATGTTATGTCATTCTGAGCGGTTAATTTGAGCACATTTGGTAAACCGAGCCGACTACATTCCTATTTTAACGCGCGCGCACACACCACACGCACGCGTGCGCGCACACACACACGTCCACACACTGCTATTCTAGCTCGATTATAGTTAAATTGTAAAGACGCCTTTATATTTTATGAGGTTCCTGTCTGTCAAACTATCCATGAAATACCAATACTCGTGGGCCATGTCATAAATATTATGCTAGATACTGTCGAAGCAACACACCTTCTTCGTGCGATATATCAGTACGGCTCCAGAACCAAATTCAGTTATGTTTTTCTGTGCTTCAACATCCGTCACCAGGTAGCGGTACATGTCTGGGTGAGTCACCGCGTAGTTAGAGTGACGAAGCCTGCAGACACATTGGCACAACTTGGGTTGCGTAGTGCGTATTGTCGTGTGATTTCATAATACTAATAATATGTCCGTACGGGTATAGATCGTCATTAAAACATGACGTACGACATTGGTTGAGCCGGAAAAGATCCACATAATGACCGTTTAGAGACCACGTTAACTGCAATCTACCCAAAAAACGCACGGCACAAAGTTGCATTCACGTTCATGACATTAACATGTGAACAGTTTTGTCAGATTCACTATAAATAATACTAATATGGATCCGCCCCTGCGGTGGCCTTAAGAAAATCACTCTTTTAAAACAACTCTGCATACCATTTTAAGTATTCACAAACTACATAATGTGAATATCGATTAATCTGATGCACGGTGGATTAATACATTTAAATCAAGTATACACATGTTATCACATGTTGATATTTTAGTTGTCTGTTATTTTTTTATCAATTATACAGATATGGTAATAAGACATGTTTTATACTGAAATTATATAGTCCTAATTTAACATAATTAATTGTATACGAATTTACAGCATAGGCGTCGGAATAAGTTGAATATTGGGGGCTGGGTTTGCAGCTTCTGCACACCGCGCTGCTGTCGATCGTGACATCAGAAAACGGAGAGGGGGTACAGTTAGACATTTGGTGTGCTGATGCTCCATTTGTTGATACACGGAATCACAGTTTGACTTATATGGGCATATAGTTCGGGTCACGCAGTCGGCGCAACAGGTCAATTCGCCTATAATATCAAATAAACTCCGTTGGATCGCTATGGCGCATGTATGTCTCCTATACAACTTTTAAACGTATTTTTCATAAGCACCAAATTCGTGTATATAAATATTAGAATAGACTATATCCACATACTCCAGGTTATTTGGAATAATTTCTACCACTCACAACGAACCATGTTGATTTTTACTCGATTTGACTTTTGAACTTTGAAAGTGTCATTGCGTGTTTTCATGATATGATGCAGTTTCTGCTCGTAGGTCGAAACAAGGATAACCCTCACCAAAACCATGTTCAAAACTCACTCTAAATATCAGGGGTTCAATACCCACAAACCGCTCTCGGTTCCGACGCCTATGCACATTGGCTGTGTTACCTGAGGAACATAACGATGCCACCGTTTTCCATTGCGGTTTGGTACGCATCTGAAAAATCGTTTCCCATCAAACGAAATGATGCGTCAACCCAGAAGATGGCGCTGTTGTTGCGCAGCGCCCTCTACAGGCAAAGGTTTGCATTTGAGCGTGTTTACACACAAACACGCCTGACGCTGTACAATGTTATTTTTAAAACAAAATTGAACTAAAATTGTAGCTAATACCAGCGGAAATGTTAAATATCCAACAATTTCCTGAAAAAGAAACACGAAACATAATTTCTGATAACCAGTCTGAATGTAGTCAAAGTACCCATAATATTCCTCGGACACACTGGATGTACTTTTCTCTGTCGTTTGTTATAATTACTCAAGCTCTGTAAACAAAGAAGACACTAGTTATGGTATGCTAACGTACTGACGGCGACCGTAGATACATACACACGACAACCGAACAACTACGAAAACAATAACCACAGAAAGAGGGACGAATGAAAAGCATGGAATTTGAAATAATACCATACAATTAAGATTTATTAATAGTATATATATTTATGAAAATACAAGACAATGCGACTTACTTCAATGACAAGCAACTTCCAGGCGTAAGAGAGGAGATTCCTTACATGTTCAGGTAGACCATCAAAGTCAAAATATTGGTACGTTACTGAACACCAGCTTTTCACCTAAAACATTGATCAATGTTATTGATTGTTAACGATTAATACATTTTATTATTTTAAAACACGAAGACAACATAAGATCTGATAGGCTTTCAACAGTTTAATATGATAAATGTATGGTTGTATATACAAAAATAACCTTTATTACAATACAATGTAGGCAGACATGGGATTGTACTGGTGTTAATAATATTTGCGAAAGATGACAAACTTAAAAGCCACATTGACATATACTTCGACAGTACCTGGGTGATCTGCTCGTTCGTCAGCCCCAGATCGAAATACAGGATTCGTTTTGTTGGCATGGTACTTTGCAAGGAAGCGATGGTGTCCACCGACTCCAAGAAATTATTCGCACTAGCGGCTGTCACAAACACGAAGTCGGCCATCTTGTCTGACGTCAGTGTGATGAACGATCCGCTAGAGGGCGTTAGTGAGCGGGCTAGTTGAGGGCTGATGTTGAATGGTTCGCCAGCGTTGTCGTATCGAAGGGGCAGTCTGTCCAAAGGATCCGTTGTAATAGCTGCTGATGTGTTCGTGTTTGTCTCCTGTGTTGTCATTGACCAACAGCATTTAAGGATATTTTTGACATTTGAAATTAGATTGTGTTACTTTAGTGAAATAACGGACACAGTATATGGTATGCTAAATGTTAATAAATGAGAAACGGAAATACTATAAGTTATGCTTCATATGACATTTGTGAAGAACGCCATTTAGGGGCCAGCCTATTATAGACGGGCGGATAACGACCAGGAGAAGCATGTTTAATTTTTTGGTTTATACACCCACGACACACTTTGCGCACACACTAACATGCGTGCGCACAAACATTCTTTCTCACACACATCCACATACACACAGGCGCGCACATACATTCTCACACGCACGCACACACACACACACACACACACACACACACACACACACACACACACACACACACACACACACACACACACACACACACACACACCACCACCACACACGCACCCGCACAGCCACACGCACATGCACGCACACACACACACACACACACACACACACACACACACACACACACACACACACACACACACACACACACACACACACACACACACACACACGTACAGCACCACTCCTGCGACTTACCTTCCTGAAAACGGTGAGTAGGCCTACTGCGATGACGACAAGCATGCAGATTAACGTCCATAAGAATCGACGCCCCATGCTCATATCTGTAGCGAGCCAAATCGTCAAATACAGTCCGAAATACCAGTCACATGCAACAAGTGGTGATAGGTGTTGTGAAATTTAATTAGGACTTTTGATTGAATGTTCAATGGGAGGAGGACACGTGTTGCAAATTTAATTTATGCATTATTACTGATTATTTACATAACCCTTAGGAATGTGTGTGTCATGATTTGGTATTGAGAACTTAACATAGGTAGCTAAATACCGAAGTGTCGGGTCAGAGTTATTGCTATGCTACACGCGAATAGGCGGTATCAGCGTCATGATTGAATTCCCGCGAGAAGAGGGCCGTTCCCTCAAATTGAGCTGAGTCGAATTCGGAAGGGTACAGACGGCTAGAACCGAATCAAGTTGACGTCCATGTCGGAATAGGGTATCGTTGGACCCGAACATTCTTCGAATTATATTTACATTATGATGGCCTCGAGGGTGACTGTACCCAGACATTTCACTATCGTGATCGCAGAAGATTGTATTTGTTTGTCATGATTGTTTGTGTTGACTATGGTGGAGGAATGTTTTTACAATCTGTATATATAAGTGGTAACTTGGCGTAGATGTTGATATATTCATATCCTTTCGATGATAAGAGCGCATATGAACTTAACGAGTCTCAATGAGGAGTATTTTAAAGGTGGTATGAGAAGTTAATATTGTCTCCAAGGTGATTTATGAACAATTATTTTTGTGTTCGGTGTAGGTGAAAAAATTATGGAAATCTGTACCGTGCCCTGGTATTTCTGTCGAGTTTTACAGTATCCCTGAATCCATATATATATATATATACAAGTTCGCTTCACCTGGCGGATCTTGACAGTGTGAAAGCTTTACACATGTGTCTCAGTTTGTTGTAATCGACATATAAACACATTAAAAACCATCGACCGGTATGAAAATAAATGTTACATATATATCCCAGAAACAATTCGTTTTTATTACAATCATGTAGTCATAGAAAGATGACACATCTCCGGCAAGTCAGTCTGTTTGATATTTGACTAAACGAGCCCCGTTTCGTGGTGAATATCCTGTGAGTTCACGCTGTCCGTAGTTGTCCCAATTCGAAGCTCCGTCTCTTCTGGTCTTCTGCGGGAATTCGACGACAGCGCGTCGAGGATCACAGTAGGCGGTGCCCACACCTTCCAGTGCCACTATGAGGCAGAAGTTGACGCAGTCCATCCTCGCGCGCCAAGGGTCGCTGCTGCTGATTACGTCCGTGCCAACCAGCAGAATCCCCTGGCTGATCGCTTTGCGCAACTCTGAATTTAAGCTTAGCCTATGAAATCGCTCACTAGATCAGTGGATGGCGGCAAGTCAGGTGTTCATAATAAAACTAATTTTAACCAACCGTGGCTCGTGTTACATGCAATGTTTAGGAAGAAGAAGGAATTGTTCGAATACACAATACCGCTCAGCTGCTCGTGCTAATGGGCGAACGGGCCATTATATATTGGGATTCCCAGAAGTCATTTATCCGTCATCAAATTGAGGCGGGTATTTGCGCTGTTCTCACGGGTCTACATTCATTTTGTTCTCGCATTATCCCAACTGCTTATGGCAGTTGGGATACATGTAGTGTAGGTCGTTACAGGCAGGGGTAAATTGAACATAATCCATATCTGCGCCATTTTCTCTCATAGCGGCCAAGAGATAGTCTGATGTCAAACAAACCAGACATCGCATCGGCCTTGACGAGCTACACGACATTTCTCAGTTCGACGCGGACGTATTAATCTTTTATACAATATATAATAATTGTCATACGCATGTGGTAAAAGACGTGCACAACCAGTCTAACTGGATGATGTTTTCGGAAAAGCAAATATTTAGAAAATTATCAGTTGACGTTGAACTTGCTTGACCTTCACCCAAAACGTATTAGCCGGATTGGCCTTAAATGTTTCTGGTCAGGAATCTGGACAAACCGGAATTTCAAAACAGCTGGTATATAAAGTAAGGTAACCGATTAAAAGGTAAGTTTTTATTTTAAATATTTCCATTTAGACATGTTTATACAAAGTATCTTCAGTTGTAATTTTGAGCATTAATTTTGTGAAAAGTGATGATATAAAACATCAGGACATGAAGCTAGTGTATTCAAGAAAATGATTTTTTATGCCGAAAGCAACATTTTCATCGCGCAGTAAACATTTCAGCCACCTCGCCTTTCGCGATTTGCACGACAAAGTTCGATCTGCTTGTGTTTACGCTTTATTTCTGTGGCAGCAGTACATGTATTATTGAACACGTGCGTGATACGAGGGAGAGCGGTGAGTAGTGCACAATGTGACGTTCTAGAGTGTTTCCAGTTCCACGCTCCCCTTAGCGATGGCAATAACAACAACAATCTGCTATGGCGCCTATATCCTCCGGAACCTGAACTCGCAGGCTCAACATACAAGAACCATTAGGTAAATTTAAGAACAGGGACGAGCAAGAATCATTATTGGAGAAACTAACCGTCGAAGATTTAAGATGGGAATGAAATTTCAAACAAATAAGTCTTTAATTTGTTTACGAAAGCTACCAGTAGCTTATAGTAATGAATTGTAGCTCTTATTGAAATTGTGAATACCAAGCAAATTGTGTCTAAACCTGTACTACAATAACATGATATATTCTAGTTAAAATATATTTCTAAACGGTTTATCTAACTATATTTGAGCTATCGTATGCATGTGTTAATTTGGGTGTGTTAACGTTTTCCTTCTAGACGTTTTGCATCTCGGGTGGTACATTTTCATGTGTTCGAATAAATTACATAATGTTTTCCGAATTTCCCTCATAAATTAATACTGCGTTTACACACAACTCTGTTCGGTAAGTGACTTGGCTAAGTCGCTTAGTTAAGCGACGTACCGAACAAGTTGATTTCCTGACTATTCACACAGAAGACTGTACGGAGTTTACATTTAAATAGGCTATAGCACAAACATGTGTGAATGTATAAGGCACCAGATGGCGCTTTGATTATGACGTCATGTCTTCGAGACATCTTGTAATAAATGATGAAACGCCCCCTTTGATCGATTTAAGGAAACCCATGAAGCGTTCACACAGACGAATTAAGCGACGTATGTCGCTTAACTGAACCGTGACTCAGCGGGTTTAGTTAAGAGACTTACCTATCAGATGTTATGCTCCGTCCACACAGAGCGTCAGCGGTTTAACTTAATGATTTAACTTCAAGTGTACGACAATTGTGTAGCTTGGAACAATTGTAGGAAGGACGCGTGGCGTTGTGAACAATATATATATCTAGTACATCGCGGTTTGCCTAAGTCACAATCACAAATTTGCGCGTGACCTCCGAAAGAAGAACGCCTGACCTGAGAAAAGGAATGCAATGCAGCGTAACAGGGGATTATTGAGAAGCCGGATGAGATGGACGGGCCACTTGGCAAGGATTGACGCCGGAAAAATAGCAAAGAGAGCTGAGGCGGAACAACAAAAAGGACACAGGAAAAGGGGAAGGCCGCAGCTGAGATGGGAGGACTACGTGAGGAGGAACGTGGAAAGAACAGGGGAAGATTAAAGATGGAGAGAGGGAGCGATGGACAGAAAACTTTAGAAGGAAAAGACACAGCGAGTGGTTTAGCAATAATGTACCTAGCCCTCACCCATGTACAGCAGGGAACAAGGAGGAGAGCAACCCCGTCAAGCTTTGCCTTTGTCACCAATGTTGATAACTATTTTATACATGAACTACATATCTATTGCTGCATGACATCTCATAAATAAAACATGTCCGCATACAGTTGAGTTGACATTGACATTTTAAATCTCTGCTTTATGTTTCTGTCACAAAGAAACACTTTTGTGGCTAGAATTTTAAGAAAATATATCACGAAATGCAAGAATTCGTGCACCACGTCTTCGTCATCCATTTTTGATGTATTGATGAAGGTTTTGCTAAGCAACAGGTCAGTATTACTACTACTACTATTTCTAGTACTATTACTTCTCCAATACTACTACTACTAGGACTACTACTGCTACTTCTACTACTACCACTCCTACTACTACTGCTGCTGCTGCTACTACTACAACTACAACAACTACTACTACAACCACTACTACTACTACTACTACTACTACTACTTATCATCAGACGTGTCCAATTGGTTCAATGGCATGGGAATGTAACGGCTGAATGCATCCCTGTGCCATGACTGGATAATCGCGCATTCTCGTCTCCGTTGTAGACCGATAGTTGTTATTTGGATGTACCATTAATCATATGTTTTTCTTTTTTAGATTTTATTTACAACAATTGTTTTGCAGAGAAGACCATCTACCCGAAAGGACTAAACTGATTTCATCAGATGTCTGGGTTTAGGGTTCACATTCGCCACTTATACTCCGTTGCTAGTGCATTAGGGTCTTTGTTCATGTTCCAAATCCTTAACAGAGGATATTTGAGCCCAGTACACCCGTTTTCCTAAACTACTACTACAACTACTTCAACTACTACCACTCCTGCTACTAATGCTGCTGCTACTGCTGCTATTACTACTACTACTACTACAACCATTACTACTACTAATACTGCTACTACTACTGCTACTACTACTACTACTGCTACTGCTACTACTACCGCTACTGCTACTAATGTTACTACTACTACTACTGTTACTACTACTTCTTCTGCTACTAATGTTACTACTACTACTACTACTGTTACTACTACTACTACTACTACTACTACTGCTGCTACTGGTACTACTACTACTACAACCAATACTACTACTACTACTACTGCTACTGTTACTGCTACTACTACTACTAGTACTACTGCTGATGCTACTGCTATTGCTACTGCTACTGTTACTGCAACTGCTACTGTTACTAATGTTACTACTACTACTACTGTTACTACTTCAAGTGGTGAATAAATAACTTCAGCACCGATTAATCTAGCCAGTTATTATTGACATTTACGCTAAATCTAATCCTATCCTGGGAGATCCACTCTACATACGTCAGTCAGTGCGGAATTGTTCGTGGATGGATGTTAAATAAGAAATACATTCGATACAAGCAGTTCGTACGTGAAGGTGTAGTCCTTCAGAAGGAGAACACCGTTGGAGAGATCGCATTTATCTTGATCTGTTAACACAATTACTAAATAGGTAAGAACTATGTTTTTTCACATGTTTTATATTATCATTTTCGTTTGATGTTCAGGAGCTTTTATCCGATCTCAGTAACTTTCACACATTTGAGGTGATATTGTGTTCGTATTCAATGTTGACTGGTATGCATGCTGTTGCTTTTATTACACCTTTTAACTGGTGAAACCAGTTAACAATTGAGATGAGCGGAATTGTAGTGTTTTCCACTTCCGGTTCATAAGACAGTGTTCGGGGTTTAGGCTCGACCAACACCGGGTACATGTTGAATAAACACATGATTCTTGACATTGGGGATTCGTATCTTCCGTGACTTGAATGGTCATAATGTTAATGTTGGTGTCGTCTCCTTAATTAAGGACGTATCAGATGCATTGACACCCACCCTGGCAGTGACCGCCCTCACTGCCAGCATAGGTCTGTTACGATTGTAATGTTCTGGAAAAGTCTCCTTATGCGAAGACTCCTTGAGTGCGACCTCATAAGACCACCAGACAAACCAGTTAGTGGAACTTTACAAAGTGCTTAGAACATCGAGGGAAACTAGAAAAGAAACTAAAGCGACCGGGATGCGTGTACCAGCAAACATCCACAATAGTGCTTTACGTTGCGTTTTTCGAAACCTATCCTTACACGAGATGTTGCAATTTGTGGCTACCTGCAACCTACGCATTTCTAAACTTACTAAAAAATAGTGTGCTTGTGTTGTTGTTTTGTGTCAAATAGTGGCATTAGAACGTTTTGTTCCTAAAAATATGTAAATGGCAATTGTGCTTTGTAGCTGTAGCAACACCCAAATTGTACAACGACCTCGCTATTATTTTGAAATAGTGTAAACCTGTAGCTACTGATCGTAAAACTCAAGACATATATTTTCGAAATTGCATTGCCATCCTAAATAAATCATAGAAGATCCCTAGCCTTAGTATTGACATTTGCTTAATGGTTCTTGTGTGTCTGCTTCCCAGAGAAGTCGAGATGGTATCTAATTGAACAGGTCTGCTGTGGAGTAAAATGTAAAGCGCTTTGATCAATCCTAAGGATTGAGTACTGCGCTATATAAAACCTTACCTTTACTTTCTGTGTGCCTCTGAGCTCAGATTCCTAAAGTCTAGTTAATGTATAAGTGCAAATTTACGACAATACCTTCAACATTCGACGTAATCGTCCCATAGCGAGTATACAATAACTAGTTCGGGTGTCGCCTGTAGCGTGGCCTATTTATGCAACTGTTTTATTGGCCTCGACAGATTCGACAAATAATTATAATGTAAACGATATTCGTTGATACTATCCGGTGTCCTGAACAACATGAGATGTATTGTGATATTCAACCAACTCCGGTTTTCCGAATATCGTGATTAATTCTGATGAAACCAAATACGAAGATTGACGACTCTTCACTGGGTAAGTCAAGATGGTCGTCTTCTATCTGAGTTATTTGGTTAGCCACTCCCTGTATGCTCACAGCTCTATTTGAAACCTTCACTTCCTCGGTGGTTACACAGGAAAGGTTGCGTCCTGAATGCTTGACACGCACGCACGCTCGCACGCACCCACGCACGTACACACGCACACCCACGCACGCACGCACGTACACACGCACACACGCACGCTCCTAAGGATTGAATACTGCGCTATATAAAAGCGTACCTTTACTTTCTGTGTGCCACTGGGCTCAGATTCCTAAAGTCTAGTTAATGTATATAAAAATAATAATAACTTTTATTGAGGTTAAATCGACGAAATCTAGACTCAAAAGCAGATCAAATCAGTGTAGTTAAGACAATTATTGCGAGGTACACGCAAAATTCGTCAACATTGAAAGGATCCGTATAGGATTTAGAGTTGAAATGTAATCTGGAATAAACATGTATCCAGTTTTGTGCAGAAAGTGGCTTTCGCTTTAGATGTTTCTAAAGTTATGGTGAATTCGCTCTAGATATGTTGGGCTCAGATGCAACAAATGCGCGCTTGCCTCGAGTAAGCTTAGGCTCAGGAACAACAAGGCGCTGTAGAAGTATATTATTTGGTTTTGAAATTTATAGATCGAATACTATGCAAACGGCAGATTATTCTGTATTTGCCGAGTTCAACGCGTATTGTGGCCCAGTTCAACCACTATTTTAGCCAAGTTCAACCTGTATTGTGGCGAGTTTATCCCGTACAGTGGCCAAATTCAATTTGTATTGTGGCGAGTTCATCAAGAACGTTATATTATGACGTTTACATAATTCCAAACGTCATCACGCGTCGGCCCAGACGTGCCATTGTTTCGACGCACAACAACTTTAATCGCGGGAATTTATAGTAAAGTCATTGCCACTTCAAAATGTCAAATGTCTGTCAAAGTGTGAATATAACTCATAGACATAATTGATAGTGTACGGAAAATTGTGAACTAATAAAACATTTATTTGATCAAATTGGCCTTTCGAGTAGCCGTATTGGTCAATGCAAAGGTAATACGAATATGATAAACCAATAACATATAATATTATTTGTTATCGCCTCCGTCACAGATGGAGGACAAAAACGCACAAGAGACTCCCGTCGACGTCTGGCAGTTGTAGAGTCAGTTGAGTGCGAAGATGGGAGTTCAGGGGGTGAGTAACATCAAAGAGGCACGCATCCACGCCAGAACTGCCTTCTGGGCCGTCGTCGTCATCGCAGGAAGAGGTAGGGTGGGATTTATGGAAACGTTTTTCATTAAAGGGAGGCAGTCCATTCCGGAATTAGCCGGCGTAGTCATTTGTACCAGGAAGTCTGCTGTGTTGAACGTTGGAAACCCGCCTCGGTAATGTTGCCAATAAAGCTTGTTTAGAAACTACATGTTTCATTTACCATTTGAACATGCTTCGGAACTTTCAGATTGCGAACATTGTTACGAGCTTACTAAACACAATTTGGCGGTACCTTCAACGTAATATGTTAAAATCTTAAGAACATTCTGTTAATTAGTAAATTAAAAACTATGAATAGATTCCCTCCTTTTAATCAATTAAGATATTGTTACACCAAATGTGTTTGTGCGGATGTTTCTAATTACGTCGAGTGGGTTTATCCGCTATTTCTCGCGTAACTCACTGGTTCTGATTTGGTATTCCACGTGACATGTATCTTATTGACACGATTTATATAAATAAAGCATTGGTGATTGTCATCGCAGGAGTAATTTAAACGAGATTTTCCATTACAGTATTGGTATCAGAATAATACTAAAACCGCGTTTTGTGTCCGATGGCCGGCCGGGTGTTATTGTGTATGAATTACCGGATTCGCTTGAATGCAATGTTTAATAATTGATGTTTACTAAATGCAGTCGAGTTTAAACTGGTACCCTAACTGCAGCGTACACACTGTACGTCACACGTTTACGTGAAAATTACATTATCCGTACTTAAAGATAAATATTGGCCTAATAGGACAAGTTCGACTTTTGGAATGTCAACAAACTGTCATTCGTAAACTCATCTAGAGTAATCAGGGTATATTATTTTTGAACTTCTTATTCGTACCATTTCCGCAAATGCCGAACTATATTTTAAAGACAATCATATAGTGATTATTGTAGCTTACGAAACATTAATGCCAGTAATAATCTTATGCTACAATATATAGAGCCGGTATAAGAATTTCAAAACATTACCGAAGTTGAAATACTCTAGTGTTTTGAAATTAATTAAAAAACACACTACACTGTTTTCAACTTCAGTTGCAAACACTCTGGTCGGGTTGAAAAACACACAAAATTAATATGTTGTAGCGAAATTTGCGTTTATAAAGTCTTATATTATATATAGTATTTTACTCTTTACGTTTATACATTTTAGGATCGCATTGTATCGAAATTGATAGGTGAGTTGTTCAACTTAACCGTGTTTTGAACTTGGGCTGATGACTATTTTAAAATTAAATTGTAACCATACTAGAGTGTGGAAACGCTACCGTAGTGTTTTCCTGGGTGGGCGTTTTGAACTTGCTGCACCGGACCAATTTGCTAAGTTTTGTTCCTGATAATACTAATAAAATAGTTTGCCCGATGTTTTAGCCAAAACAAGATCAATAGGACTACCGAGCTCACATGTTAACGGGTACGAGATAGGTTTATGTTATTATGAAATGAAGTTGAAACGAACCGAACGACAGAATCGCAATGTGGAAGAACCTTTAAAGTTGCATTCGAAATTTAAGCTACCATTTTAAACTGTTTTATAAGAAAGTGTATGTAGACAACGAACAATATTGAGTTATTTTGATCAAGCCTGCTACCATATATGTCACATTGGCCTTTGATATGGCATTACATAAATTATACTTTGCAAAATTACCCGTCCGACCAACGCAATAATAAACGTATGTCATGCCGATATAAATGTTCGTCTTTCGCACCGTTTTATCTTTTACATGATGCAGTAGTCCCCCTCTTATAAGACCAACCCTTCAGCAAATCTAAAGTGGCTTTATAAGGCGGGTGGCTTCTGTAGCATGTGAAAATAAAACATTTGGACAGTGAACATCATTTATATGGAAAATAACAGTTGATTTGTCAAAGATAATGTAATTTGTAACACAAGTACGACGAGTGTGTATTGTAGGCCTACTTAATTTGTTATAAACATTTACATCGTCTTGTGATTAAAAATAGCAGTTTCGGCTGCCGATTGCGATTGGCCGCTGCCGAGGAGTAGACTCTTCCTGTAATCCCGACCATTGGCCGCGTTAGCCGGGAGGCCGTCGGCGAGGGGGTCTTATAAGAGGGGGACTACTGTACGTGAAAAAGGTAATATACTGTCAACGAAAGTTGTATATAATGAATAGGGCATGTTCACTCACTAACAAAATTATATTTACAGGAGAGACTCTGTTTATTCTCTATTTATACTACATTTCCAGTGTCTCCAGCCCCATTTAACTACTGACTATCCAAGAATACATCTTTAAAGGGAAACAAATATTGCATTGCCTTCGTTTTATTTTAATTCGTCGTGTTTCAGTGTTATTCGTCTGGCAGGTGAGTACAGCCTGTGAAAAATACTTCGAGTAAATACCCTAAGGCCTTTGACTTCCCGGCAGTCACGTTCTGCAACATGAACCCGATGAGAGCATCGGCTGTTGACGATTCCAAAAGCGTCGTAGGAACGATGTTTGCGGTGAGTAGACCAATAATCTATACATGCCTGCCATGACTCAACATCCCAAGCGTTAACATTGTCGCCGTCTGGTAATGTGATCACCACTCAGTTCTCTTACGTGTGAGAAATGCCATCCATATGATAAGATAACAAGGTAAACAGCTCTAAATAACCAACAGTGCGCATTCTAAATATATATTCATGTGTTAGATAAGATGTCAGTGGTCCAGGGAAGGGTGTAAATATTGAAAGAGGCTACTGGACAGTTGGCGCCTCGGAGGAGATGCAGTCACAATAAAGTTAGCGCATTAACATAATAATGACGAACCTCTATACCGTCTAAATCCCCAGGAATCTGAGCTCAGAGGCGCAACGTACAAGAATCGTTAGTGAAAATCGTTAACATGGGGAAGTAAGTGTTGTCATTAGAGCAATGGACGGCTTAAGGTAAGGGTGGGAATG
>OZ023218.1:34447152-34454652 GCA_963995525.1 Escarpia spicata
GATTGTGATAGGAAACAGAAAAGAGTGTTGTTGAGTGCGATCTCGTATGTTAAGGAATGACCTTTTGATAATGGGATAGAATGGTAGTGGATTGTGATAGGCAACAGAAAAGAGTGTTGTTGAGTGCCATCTCGTATGTTAAGGAATGACCTTTTGATAGTGGGATAGAATGGTAGTGGATTGTGATAGGCAACAGAAAAGAGTGTTGCGATCTCGTATGTTAAGGAAAGACCTTCTGATAGTGGGATAGAATGGTAGTGGATTGTGATAGGCAACAGAAAAGAGTGTTGCGATCTCGTATGTTAAGGAAAGACCTTCTGATAGTGGGATAGAATGGTAGTGGATTGTGATAGGAAACAGAAAAGAGTGTTGTTGAGAGCGATCTCGTATGTTAAGGAATGACCTTCTGATAGTGGAATAGAATGGTAGTGGATTGTGATAGGAAACAGAAAAGAGTGTTGTTGAGTGCCATCTCGTATGTTAAGGAATGACCTTTTGATAGTGGGATAGAATGGTAGTGGATTGTGATAGGCAACAGAAAAGAGTGTTGCGATCTCGTATGTTAAGGAAAGACCTTCTGATAGTGGGATAGAATGGTAGTGGATTGTGATAGGAAACAGAAAAGTGTGTTGTTGAGTGCGATCTCGTATGTTAAGGAATGACCTTTTGATAATGGGATAGAATGGTAGTGGATTGTGATAGGCAACATAAAAGAGTGTTGCGATCTCGTATGCTAAGGAATGACCTTCTGATAGTGGGATAGAATGGTAGTGGATTGTGATAGGCAACAGAAAAGAGTGTTGTTGAGTGCGATCTCGTATGTTAAGGAATGACCTTTTGATAATGGGATAGAATGGTAGTGGATTGTGATAGGCAACATAAAAGAGTGTTGCGATCTCGTATGCTAAGGAATGACCTTCTGATAGTGGGATAGAATGGTAGTGGATTGTGATAGGAAACAGAAAAGAGTGTTGTTGAGAGCGATCTCGTATGTTAAGGAAAGACCTCCTGATAGTGGGATAGAATGGTAGTGGATTGTGATAGGCAACATAAAAGAGTGTTGCGATCTCGTATGCTAAGGAATGACCTTCTGATAGTGGGATAGAATGGTTGTGGATTGTGATAGGCAACAGAAAAGAGTGTTGTTGAGAGCGATCTCATATGTTAAGGAAAGACCTCCTGATAGTGGAATAGAATGGTAGTGGATTGTGATAGGCAACAGAAAAGAGTGTTGCGATCTCGTATGTTAAGGAATGACCTTCTGATAGTGGGATAGAATGGTAGTGGATTGTGATAGGCAACAGAAAAGAGTGTTGCGATCTCGTATGTTAAGGAATGACCTTCTGATAGTGGGATAGAATGGTAGTGGATTGTGATAGGCAACAGAAAAGAGTGTTGCGATCTCGTATGTTAAGGAATGACCTTCTGATATTTGGATAGAATGGTAGTGGATTGTGATAGGCAACAAAAGAGAGTGTTGCGATGTCGTATGCTAAGGAATGACCTTCTGATAGTTGGATAGAATGGTAGTGGATTGTGATAGGTAACAGAAAAGAGTGTTGCGATCTCGTATGTTAAGGAATGACCTTCTGATAATGGGATAGAATGGTAGTGGATTGTGATAGGCAACAGAAAAGAGTGTTGTTGAGAGCGATCTCGTATGTTAAGGAATGACCTTCTGATAGCGGGATAGAATGGTAGTGGATCGAGACAGGTGCAGCAGAATCGTCGACAGGGCGGAACATACCAATTGATGTAATCCCACCCTTCACGATATCACTTGGGAAATAGAATAATAGTTTACTTTGATCAGTTAGTACTATTAGTAACAAGTACTAACCCTGCCATGAATCAACATTCAAACGTTAACATTGGCGCCATCTGGTGACGTGATCACCTCTCATTTCTCTTACCTGTGAGAAATGCCATCCATAAAATAAGACAAGGTAAATAGCTCTAAATAACCAACATTGAGCTTTCTAAATACATATCCAATTGTTAGATCAGATGTCAAAGGTCCAAGGAATGGTGTTAATATAGAAACCAACAAAGTAGGTTCTTATAAGCGCCGTATCCAGTCCTCAGGAGTGCTCAAAGCGCTGTGCACTTTACTCCCTGGCAGACTTGTTCAATCGAACACCATCTCGACTTCTCTGGGAACCATGCAGCCACGCTGCAAGTAATGCATGAAGACTATTCGTACACAAATATCCACCACTTTCCATAGCCAGTCACTCATTCATATAGCTGAGTGAACTGTAGGATCGTAAAGTAAACGAACTTTCCCAGTCTCGACACTGCCGAACCGGGTTCTCTCAGTCACGATCCGAAGCTCTTAACTCTGCGCTACTGCGCTCCACAGGAATGAGGCTACTGGAGAGTTGGCGCCTCGGAGGAGACGCACTGACAATACATGTAATTCAAAGTTAGCGTATTAATATGTATATATACATACATATATATATATATATATAATATATGTATATATATATATATATATATTTATATAGATTATTGGGGTACCCACCGCAAACATCATGCCTACGACGCTTTTGGAATCGTCAACAGCTGATGCTCTCAGTGGATTCATGTTGCAGAATGTGACGGCCGGGAAGTCAAAGGTCTTAGTCGTGTGTTGCACTGTCAGGGTGTTCACGGGGTACTCAAAGTAGTTGACACAGGCTGTAATCACCTGCCAGACGAATAACACTGGAACACGACGAATTAAAATAAAACGTAGGCAATGCAATATTGGTTTCCTTTTAAAGTCGTATTCTTAGACATAGTACGGCAGATAACTGCATTATTTTAACGAATCGTTCATTTTTGTATAAAAGCACGAAACTTGGCACATTACATAGAGACCCCGGGCATCTCTGAATTTGCCCTGGAAGCCGTTGGTGGCCAAAACTAATAATCCTCATATCTTGAGAACTGCGTCATACACAACTGTCATATTGAGCACAAAATATAGGTATTTATTTCATGTCGCATTCACATTCTGATATGTGAAAATAGTTCGGCAAAAGCACGTCCTCGGATGACATCCAACCAGTTTTCTGATTTTGATGAATGTTTGGCCTTGCTCAGTTGTACAAGTTAAGTAAGCAGTTCAACTGATATTTCATCTCGTCTGCGACAAAGTCCCAGGATCCTACTTTTGTGAGTATCTTCTCATCCATTAGTTCTATTGCACACTGCTTAACCATCTCACCAATGGACGTTGTCATTGTTTCGAGAAGCCTGTTCGAAACTGTTTCCGACTCGTCACACAAAAACATACATTTTTGTTTGTAGGTTTTCTTTCTAGCTGCTTTCTTTGTTGTTTCTGACAACCCTCCACTTGTTCCATTTCTGCATGTTTCCTTTTTGCAGTCAATTGGCCAAACATCGTTTTGTTTAACTTCAGTCGACATGCATCGTGAAAGCTGGCTTTTTTTTACAGTCAAGGTTACCGCCACGCCAGTTCCATTATCTAACCAATAAAGGTGTATGGTTTTGGGAAGACCGCCGACACTTTCAAAGGCTGGTAGGTTCTCTACAATGTTGACGTAGCCAGCTTCGATAGTTTCAGTGGACGTGAACGCTGCTAAACCCGGGAAACGGAGTTTGTCACTACTTTTTGTTTGACAAATGATGCATTGTTGCCAATATATTGTGTCAACGTTTGATTTAGCAGAAACGTTACTGGTGTTTACCAGTTCATGCTTTTTTGAGCTAATTTTCAAAATTCTGTAAGACCTCCGGATATTATGTCCTGGTATAGGTATAGGTTTAGATCTACTACACTTACTTGCTCACCTTTCTCGTCATGTATATATATATATATATACACTCTGTTTTATACGTGAAGATACATCTACACGTATAAAACAGAGTTGTATTGAAATAGACATACAAAATGGTGATTATGTTTGTTGTTTCCTATAGATAGATGGCTTAAAAACTGTTTAGTGTTATCTGAGGTGCAAACAGTGCCCGGTTGTTATCGGATAATGTGTTCGGCGGATGCCATTTTTACACTTGGTGGATACGAATGTCGGAGCAGGTAAACATTTTAATATTTGAAATCATTATCCCCAGCCCTGCACTTTGACATCAGCGTTAAGAATATGGAAATATTGGTTTTGAAGGGCGTCATATTTAAAATGGAGGATTATAATGTCAGAAAAAGATCAAATTAAACCTGTTTGATAAATATGAGATCCAGATCTGATGACCTATATTTTTATTCCAACATAACTGTTCTACGTGTTGTAATTCTTGAAATATGGGGAAATTTGCTTTTACATCCGCCATCTTTACAAATGGCTGACACGTATGTTGCTAATTTACATAAGTAACATATGTGAAGTTGTTAACTGGAAGATCTATATTTGGACACAGAAATAACAGCTGTATAATTAATGTAGGGTGTAGGTCCTTAGGTTTGGAATTAATTGGTTTTGACAGCCGTCATTTTCTAAAATGGCGGATATGAATGTCAAAAAAGGTCAAAAGCAAAACATTATTGACTAACTTGAAATCGCTATCCACTCTACTTTTTAACACCAAAATTATGGCTCTTTGTGGCGTAGTTCACAAGATATAGGGACAATAATGTCGATGGCCGCCATCTTTAAAAATGGCGTATGTGAATGTCGGACAACGTTACAGGTAAAATATTTGAAATATGTTCCACCAAAAACCTATATCTTGTGCTCAAGATAACAGCTGTATGTGACGCAGTTCTCAAGATATGAGGATTATTAGTTTGGGCTGCCCTTTATAAAAATGGCTGCCAAAAGCTTCCACGGCAAATTCAGAGATGCACCAGGATCTAAATATCTTTGTATTGGTGTTTACTTACTCTACAATATTATGTTTCATGCTTTTATCAAAAAGTGCATGATTTTACTGTTAGTAGTTTCATAGGGCTGGAGACACAAGAAACGTAGTATAAACAGAGCGTATAAACAGAGTCCCTACTATAAATAGACATTTGCCAGTGAGTCAACATGCCCTACTCATTTTATATAACTTTCGTCAATTTTATATCAACTTTTTCACATATTATGCAAACTTAAGACAAACGGTGCGAAAGACGAATATTTATATCGGCGTGACATACGTTTATTATTGCGTAGGTCGGACAGGTAATTTTTGCAAAAGTAAAATTTATTTAATACCATATAAAATGCCAATGTGACATATTTGGTAGAAAGCGTGATTAAAATAAGTAAATACTGTTCGTGGTATACATACACTTTCTTAGAAAACAGCTTAAAATGGTAGCTTAATTCTGAATACAACTTTAAAGTTTCTTCAAAAATGCGAATCTGTCGTTCGGTTCATTTCAGCCTCATTTAATATTAACATCAACCAATCTCGTACCCACTAAATATGCGAGCTAGGTCATCGTATTTATATGTTTGTTGACTTGAGTTGAAACAATCTAGTGTGGTTTCAACTCAATTTTAGAACAGTCACCAGCTCAAGTTCAAAACACGGTTAAGTTGAACTACTCACCTATAAATTTTGATACACTACGGTCCTAAAAATGTATAAACGTTAAAAATAAAACACTATATATAAGGCTTTACAAATGCTTAATATGTCGCTACAACATATTACTTATGTGTGTGTTTCAACTCGACAAGAGTGTTTTCAACTTAAGTTCAAAACTCTGTAGTATGTTTTCAAATTAATTTCAAAACACTTTAGAGTGCTGGAGTATTTCAACTTCGGTAGTGTTTTGAGATTCTTATACCGGTTCTATGTACTGTAGCATAAGGTAATTACTGGCAATAATTAATTGTTTCGTAAGCTATGATAATCATGATATTATTGTCTTTAAAATATAGTTTGGCATTTGCGGAAAAGGTACGAACAAGATGTTTAAAAATAGTATATTCTTATTTTTCTAGATGAGTATACAAATGACAGTTTGTTGACATTCCAAAAGTCGTACTTGTCCTATTAAGCCAGTATTTATCTTTTAAGTACGGTTAATGTCATTTTCACGTAAACGTGTGACGTACAGTGTGTACGCTGCAGTTAGCGTACCAGTTTCAAGTCGACTGCATTTGGTTAACATTAATTATTAAACAGGGCTTTCAAGCGAATCCAGGAAGTGATACACACTAACAGCCGGCCTGCCGTCGGACACAACACGCGGTTTTAATATTACTCTAATACGATTACTGTAATTGGAAAACTCGTCTAAATGACACCGGAGATGACCCATGACAATGCTTTATTAATATGAATCGTGTCAATAAGATAGATGTCACGTGGAATACCAAATCAGAACCAGTGAGTCACGCGAGAAATAACGGAATAACCCGCACGCGACGTAATTAGAAACATCCGCGTAAACACAATTCGTGTGACAATAACTTAATTAATTAAAATGAGGGAATATATTCCTAGATGTTAATTTATTAATTAACAAAATGTTCTTAAGACTTTAACATATTACGTTGAAGGTATACTGCCCGCCAAATTGTATTTAGTAAGGTAGTAACTGAAAGTTACGACGTCGCAGCATGTTCAAATGGTAAACGAAACATGTAGTTTCTAAACAAGCTTTATTGGCAACATTACGGAGGCGGGTTTCCAACGTTCAACACAGCAGACTTCCTGCTACAAATTACTATGCCGGCTGATTCCGGGTAGAGGAACGAACTGCCTCCCTTTAATGAAAAACGTTTCCCTAAATCCCACCCTACCTGTTCCTGCGATGACGACGACGGCCCAGAAGGCAGTTCTGGCGTGGCTGCGTGCCTCTTTGATGTTGCTCACCCCCTGAACTCCCGTCTTCGCAGTCGATTGACTCAACAACTGCCAGAAGTCGATGGGAGGAGTTTTTTGTGCGTTCTTGTCCTCCATCTGTAGCGGAGGCGATAACAAATAATATTATATGTTATTGTTTATCGTATTCGTATGGCCTTCGTTTTAGCCAATACGGCTACCCGAAAGGGCCATATGAAGGTAATACTAATATGATCAAATCTTGTTTTATTAATTACACAATTTTCCGTATACTATCAATTATGTATATGAGTATTATATTCACACTTTGACCGACATTCGACATTTTGAAATGGCAATGACGTTACTATAAATTCCCACGATTAAATTTGTTGTGAGAAAAAAAATTGCAAAAAACTTGGCCACAATACGGGTTGAACTCGGCAAATACAGATTAATCTGCCGTTGATGTAATATTCGATCAATAACTTTCAAAATCAAATGATCTACTTCTAAGCTTTTATGTAGCGCACTATCCTTAGGATTACTCAAAGCGCTTTACATTTTACTTCATGGCAGACCTGTTCAATTAAACATCATCTCCCCTAGTCTGGGAAGCCGACACACAAGAACCATTAAGCAAATATCATTACTAAGGCAAAGGATCTTTTATGACTTATTTAGGATGGGAATGCAATTTCGAAAATACATGTCTTGAGTTTCACGAACAGTAGATATAGGTTCACATTACTCGGACAGTGACTCACT
>OZ023218.1:34459652-34479357 GCA_963995525.1 Escarpia spicata
TAGCTAGAATACATCATGTTATTGTAGTACAGGTTTAGGCACAATTTGCTTGGTATTCAAACTTTCAATAAGAGCTACAATTCATTACTGTAAGATCATCTGGTGTTATAGGTAGCTTTCGTAAACAAATTAAAGACTTATTTGTTTGAAATTGCATTCCCACCTTAAATCGTCGACGGTAAGTTTCTCCAATAATGATTCTTGCTCGTCCCTGTTCTTAATTTTACCTAATGGTTCTTGTATGTTGAGTCTGTGAGTTCAGGTTCCGGAGGATATAGGCGCCATAGCAGGTTGTTGTTGTTATTGCCATCGCTAAACGGAGCATGGAACTAGAAACACTCTAAAAGGTCGCATTGTGTATCATGCACGTGTTTAATAATATATGTACATTTTATCGCAGTAATGTGTACTCGGAGAAGACGAAGCGGCGTAGCCACTAAAATAAAGCGTAAACACAGGCAGATCGAGCTTCGTGCTTGGCCAAGCATATCGTCGTGGAAATTGCGAAAGGCGAGGTGGCTGTATAGTTTACTGCGCGATGAAAATGTCCCTGACGGGAAAACAATAACTTTCTTGATTACATTAGCTTCATGTCCTGATGTTTTATATTGTCACTTGTCACAAAATGACTGCTCATAACTGAAGATAATTTGTATAAAATGTTTAAGTGGAAACATTAAAAATAAAAATGGAAATTGTAATATATTGTGTAAACGATTAATATGTCCGCGTCGATATGAGAAATGTCGTGTACCTCGTCATGGCCGATGCGATGTCTGGTTTGTTTGGCATCAGACTATCTCTTGGCCGCAATGAGAGAAAATGGCGCAGATTGGGATTCTGTTCCATTTACACCTGCGTTAATGACCTACACTACAAGTATCCAAACTGCTATAAACATTCTGGGTGGCATTTACGACTTAGATAAAGTGCGTCTATCCCAAATATTGAATCGGTGCCCAGTCTTCAGTGTGCAGATTAATGGCAGGTGTGGCAGGCAAATGATGATGGGCCACAAGGTTGTAAGTGGACGGATAGTAACAGTGGTGGTAGCGTAACGAGTGTTTTCGTTGCTATGAAAACGGCATTGGGCATGGCGTGCGCGTCGTTAGGGACATAGCGTACTGGGCAGCCGAGCAATGGGAGAAAATAATGAATGTGGCATTCCTTCCTGATGGCTGCCATGTCTGATGTAAGACGTCTGTTAGACTGCGATAACTTCCGCCAGTCACCACAGGTTCAGTTCTGAAGGCGTTGGCACTCTGGCTTACATGAGTCCACACTCATGTAAGCAGACGGAAGCGATCGTGAGCCACCACAACTTCGTTGTTAATAATCATCGCGCAAGTATGGGCGAGGACACGAGAAACGCCGGCCTCATAGTGGCACTGAATGGTGTGGTCACTGCCACTGTGATCCTCGATACCCGCTGTCGTCAAATTCCTGCAGAAGAATAGAAGAGGCGGATCTACGGATTGGGACAATTACGGACAGCGTGAATTCGTTAGGAAATTCACTACGAAACGGGGATCATTTAGTATTTAGGCAATTTGAGACACATGTCAAACGGACTGACTTGCCGGAGACGTGTCATGTTTCTACGTCTACATGATTGTAATAAAAACGAATTGTTTCTGGGATATATATGTAACATTTATTTTAATACCGAGATGATCTTTAGTGTGCAAATAGGTGGATTACAACAAACTGACACACATGTGTAAAGCTGTCACACATCCCTAAGTGTTATATAACTAACCAGTAATAATACATAAGTTGCCCTTTTTAATGTTTAGAAGTGTCCTTTTCGGACATACTCCTCTTCCCATTGAAAATTCAATCAAAATTCATGGTTAAATTTCATATCACCTATCACCACTTGGCTCGCTACATAATTTATTAGCAATGGGCGTCGATTCTTACGGACGGTAATCTGCATCCTTGTCGTCAGCTGTTTTAAGAGAGGTAAGTCACAGGAGTGGTGCTGTGTGTGTGCGTGCGTGAGTGCCTGTGCGATTGCGTGTTTGTTTGTAGTAGTAGTAGTAGTAGTAGTAGTAGTAGTAGTAGTAGTAGTAGTAGTAGTAGTAGTAGTAGAAGTAGTAGTAATATTAGTAGTAGTAGTTGTTGTTGTTGTTGTAGTAGTGGTAGTAGTGGTAGTAGTAGTAGCAGAAGTAGTAGTGGTAGTAGTTGTTGTTGTTGTAGTAGTAGTAGTAGTAGTAATAGTGGTAATAGTGGTAGTAGTAGTAGTAGTAGTTGTAGTAGTAGTGGTAGTAGTAGTAGTGTTATTATTATTAATAGTGTTAGTATTATTATTATATTGTCATAAAACAAAAGAAAGGAAAACACACCGTGGTGCAACTCAATGTAGTCATTGCTTCTTGCGAACCGTTTATGAATGACTTCCAAGACACACGCAGTCCCAATGTGTGGCTTGCGCTAAAATATGTATATTTGTCACGATGTTTCTAAACGTACATTTGATCAATTAATTTGTGAATTGAATAGATTGATCTATTTAGTACAACGCGTGCAGTTATTACTACCATATTGACTCATCAATGGACGGTAGCAGTAGCTAAGAATAATCGCATAAACACGCTTAACTTTGTGAATAATCGACTTATGTCCAGTATGAACAGTAAAGTCGTCACAGCAGCGTAAGAGACTTAAACTTAAGTCGCTTAAAGTTAAACCACTTACACTTACGTGTGTGTGTGTGCGTGTGTTTGTGTGTGTGTGTGTGTGTGTGGGTGTGTGCGAGTGTGCGCGTGTGTGTGCGTGCGGGTGTTTGTGTGTGGGTGTGCGTGTGAGAATGTTTGCGCGCGCGGATGTGCATGTGTGCGTATGCTTGGGCGTGTCCGTGTGTGTATAAACCAGATAATTAAACGTGTTTCTCCTGGTCGTGATCTGCCCGTGTGTAGTGGGTCGGCCCCTAAAAGGCGTTGTTCACATGTATCATACGAAGCATACCATGCATCATGTCTGTTCCTCATTTATTAACATTTAGCATACCGTGTACTCTGTCCGTTCCTCATTTATTAACATTTAGCATACCATGAACTATGTCCGTTCCTCATTTATTAACATTTAGCATACCATGAACTATGTCCGTTCCTCATTGGTTAACATTTAGCATACCATGTACTATGTCCGTTCCTCATTTATTAACATTTAGCGTACTATGAGCTATCTCCATTCCTCATTTATTAACATTTAGCATACAATTTATTATGTCCGTTTGTAATTTATTAACATTTAGCATACCAAGAACTATGTCCGTTCCTAATTTATTAACATTTAGCATACCGTGTACTATGTCCGTTCCTCATTTATTAACATTTAGCATATCATGTACTATGTAAGTCCCTCATTTATTAACATTTAGCAGTCCATGTACTATGTCCATTCCTCATTTATTAACATTTAGCGTACCATGAGCTATCTCCATTCCTCATTTATAAACATTTAGCATAATAATAATAATAATAATGTAAACTTGTAGAGCGCCATAATTCTAGACAAAAGTCCATTCATAGGCGCTAAAATAGATTAATACATAAATACTAAAACAAGGTAATTAAACAAATTATAATATAAAAATAAAAAAAAATTGCTCAAACCGTGATGCATAATGCATGGGCAATAAGATTAGGTTGTAAAAAGAAATAGCATTAATTAAAACTTGACATAATATGTGCATCATAAGGCATAAAAGAAATAAGTTAGTTAAATAAAATAAGTTATTTAAAAACACTATGTCATGTACGAGATGACAGACTAAACTAAACATTGAATGCTACACGGAACAGGTGTGTTTTTAAAAGTCGTTTGAATGTGGCCAGCGCTGTGACTGTCTTTAATTCTAACGGAAGAGTGTTCCACATCCGTGGGGCCGAAACTGAGAAGGAGCGATCGCCGTATCTGCTGCTGGATGGCGGTACACGTAGGTCGTTGTTGTCGGCTGAACGTAGCGCACGCGCTGGTCGGTACGCGTCGAGCAAGTCGGTGATGTACGACGGGGCAATGCCATGTTGCGATTGGAATGAAAGCAGCAGTATTTTATACACGATTCGCTGCTTCACTGGAAGCCAATAGAGCTTCTTTCGCACCGGGGTGATGTGCTCTCGCCTGTTGCAGCGGACTACCAGTCGAGCTGCTGAGTTCTGCACTCTCTTCAGTTTCGAGATAAGGAAGTCTGGGATGCCGAACAGCAAAGCGTTCCCGTAGTCGAATCTCGAAATGACCAGTGAATTTATTATTCGAGCCGCTGATTTCTCCGATAAACACGATCGTATGGAATCAATGTTACGCATGTGAAAGTATGCAGCACGACATACGTGTTGCACATGGCGTACCATCGACATGTCAACGTCGAACACAACGCAGATGTTGTCGGCACTCGGACTAGGAGTGATGTCACAGTCGCCGATCTTTATCGTTGTGATGTTGTGTTTCTTCTGGTTGGTGCGTGATGCCAAGACGAACGCGACTGTTTTGTCCTCGTTGACTTTCAGCAAATTGGTGTTCATCCACGCGCGGACGTCATTGACGCAGTGTTCGATTGTATGCAGCGATGACAGTCTGTCGATTTCATCAGTGATGTCGAATGTGATGTACAGCTGCGTGTTGTCTGCGTACGTGTGATAGTTCAAGTTGTGTTGTTTGATGATATCGCCGATTGGGGACGTGTAGATGGTGAAATGGCCCCAATGCTGAGCCTTGGGGAACACCGAAAGCGATATTTGAATGATCGGAAGCACGGCCTTGTATTTTCACGGATTGTGTTCGATCGGTCAAATATGAGCGGACCCATTCTAGCGCGGAGCCAGACACACAATGCGTTTTTCTAGACGCGAGTTCAGAATGTCGTGGTCAACGGTGTCGAATGCGGCAGACATATCGAGTAGTACGAGTATCACCCCGTACCGCCGGTCTAATGCCTGAAGAATGTCATTCTGTACAAGCACTAGAGCAGTTTCAGTTTAGTGGTACGGTCGATGGGCCGACTGGTTCCGGTCGAGTAGGTCGTTCGAGTAGGTCGTTGCGTGATCGAGTAGGCAACGTGCGACCTGTCTCTCGAGCAACTTGGAGACAAAGGGGAGATTCGAGACGGGTCTGGAGTGTGACAAGTTGTCAGCATCTAGATTAGGCTTCTTTAGTAACGGGATGATGTCAGCATGTTTTAGGCAACGAGGGACGACACCGTGTGTGATGGATGCGTTAATCAGTTGCGTCAGAATTTGCGCTAATCCGTCCGAAACGTATTTAAGTAGCCAAGTTGGCAATGAGTCGAGCGTGCAAGATGTCGTTGGCGACTTGGTGATGAGACTGCGAATATCAGATATCGACGCTATCGCGAACGTGTGTAATCGTGGTACACTGGAGGTCTGCCACTTTTCGACATCTGGACTAGGTGTGACGGCGGGGTAGTCACCTACCGTCTCACGAATCGTCTCGACCTTTGCTGAGAAGAAAGTAGCGAAACGTGTTGCGAGTTCTTGTGTGTTGTCATTTTGTGGTAAGTGAGCGGATGTCCGTCGCTGCAGGAGCCCGTTCATCAAACGGTACAGTCGTCTTGAATTGCCACCGCATTGATCAAGTTCGAATGCAAAGTAGTCCGATTTTGCAGTGTTGATAAGTTTCTTGACATATGCGCATTGTGCCTTGTATATATCGCGATGTACAGTTAGGGATGTGCGTCGCCATTTTCGCTCGAGTTTTCGTCGTGTTCTCTTGGCGTCGGCCAGCTTCTCGTTGTACCAAGGCACCAGTGGGCGGACAGCTACACGACGTGACAATAAGGGTGCGTGTTTCTGGACGAGGTCGGACAACACGGTGTTGTATACAGTGATAAGTTCATCTGCGTCGCTGGCAGGGGACATTGCAACCAGTGTCGACGCTGCAATGTCGTCGCGAAACGCCGACTTGTTGATGCTCGTATATTTCCGATACATTAATTGTTTCCTAGGGACAGTTGGCTTTAAGATATCAATAACGCATTCGATCCAAAAATGATCGGAGAAAAGCGACGAAGTTTTCGTGGAAACAATTCCGTGATTCTCAGCCCGTGTAAGGATGAGGTCGATAGTGTGGCCATCGATGTGTGTAGGTTCACGAACGTGTTAGATTACGTTAACGGCATCAGTTATATCAATGAAATGTTTCACAGTGCGGTCGGACGGTCTGTCCCAGTGAATATTGAAGTCTCCGACCATCGCGAAACGGCACGACATCATGGCATAGCCTTCAACGAAGGATGCAAACTTGGCAAGAAAGACGGCATGAGAGAGTTTGTTTTTACTTGACCAAGGTGGGCGATATATAATGATCAACTTGATGAAGCTAGCGGGCGACATGACATCAATGTCCATAAATTCGAATGATTGTATCGGCTGTTTGTTGTTGTTGACGGTAACTTTAAAGATCGATCTGTATAAGAAGCCAATGCCACCCCTCGCCGGTTCTTTCTGGGCGCATGCACGAAATTGTAGCCGATCGGTGTTAAATCTTTCACTGATTTCGTGTCCTTATCGCCCGGGCTGAGCCACGTCTCGGTAACTGCCACGAGATCAAAGTTGGCGTCAAGTACATGGTCAATAAAAACGTATGTTTTATTGCGAATGGAACAGGCGTTGACGAGGCCCAATATGACGGGGGATCTGGCGTTGTGTCGAGCATTTCGCAGAGCCCCATTGACCGAAGGAGAACTGTGTGGAGTGGGCGAGTCCCGTTGATCTGTGCGTATGTGTCTTAAATTATTGTTGTCACAAAGGCGTGTGCATGGCTGGCCGTGGTATGGTCGATGTCCAACCACAAGTTCAATCGCTCGTTGTTTCCAAGCGCCGCCTCGACAACCGCGTCCCGTAGGCAACAGGGCTGCAATGCCGTGATAGATTAGTGTCCTCCAAGTATTGGCGTTCACGCGTGAAGCACAGGAATGGCGAAGCAATTGACTGGCAGTGTATCTGATCATGCTGTGTGCTACTGAATGCTGTAGTGTCATGTGGTCATGCTTGGGCGACACGTTGTTTTGGCTGCAGCGGTCACGGCTGACTGAATCAGTGTGACAGTATCACAGGAAATGTAATCAAAACGTATAAGAAGTCATAAACACTGGCCGAACCAGCAGTCAAGTAGATACTTTGTACATTCATAAAACTGTCCGTGAAGTTACAGTACTGTAAAACGTCTAAAACTACAACAAATTCAACATTGAAACGCAGAACCTTAATAGGTGCAGCCACTAGGCGCAGCTCAATAGGTCATAGATTACAATTTATTAAGTCCGTTTGTTATTTATTAACATTTAGCATACCATGAACTATGTCTGTTCCTCATTTATTAACATTTAACATACCGTGTACTCTGTCCGTTCCTCATTTATTAACATTTAACATACCGTGTACTCTGTCCGTTCCTCATTTATTAACATTAATTTATAATTGCTGTCCTTAATACTAGAATAACAATGTGAAATGTATAAGTTGTTATTTCAATTAAGTAACACAATCTAATTTATAATGTCAAAACACTCTTAATTGCTGTTGGTCAATGACAAAACAGGACACAAACACGAACACACCAGCAGGTGCTACAACGGATGCTTTGGACAGAGTGCCCCTTCAATACGACAACGCTGGCGAACCATTCAACATCAGCCCTCAACTAGCCCGCTCACTAACACCCCTAGCGGATCGTTCATCACACTGACGTCAGACAAGATGGCCGACTTCGTGTTTGTGACAGTCACTAGTGCGAATCACTTCTTGGAGTCGGTGGACACCATCGCTTCCTCGCCAAGTGTCATGCCAACGAAACGAATCCTGTATTTCGATCTGGGGTTGACGAACGAGCAGATCGCCCAGGTACTGTCGAAGTATATGTCAACGTGGATTTAAAGTTTGTTATCTTTCGCAAATATTATTAACACTTAACACAATAATAATACAATTATTAATATTATTATTATGACTAGCATTTCTATAGCATTATAAAACGTACATGGAAACAAATGTAAAAATATATATGTATAAAGATGCCGGCAAATATAATATTAAGGTTTACAAGATTGTATATGTAATGTAATTAAAACACATGACATATTTGCACAAACTATTATCATAATTAAATAAAACAATATCGAGTTCTAGAGTGTAGGTCCAGACACGGAGAAAGCTCGTCTGCCACAGCCCTCTAAGTTATAGCGCGGGACTATAAGCAGATGTAGATCAGCAGATCGGAGGTTGCAGGTGGGCGTACACAGTGTTATAAGATCTTGGATATACGCTGGAGCATGACCATGTAAAGCCGTCAAAACAAGGACCAACAGTTTGTACTGGATACGCCAGCGAAGTGGAATCCAGTGCAGTTCGACCAGCACAGGTGATATGTGCTGGTTCTTTCGGTGTGTTGAGATAAGTCTTGCCGCCGAGTTCTGTGCCATCTATGTCGACCACAACTATATTGCCGCGCTGAGCGATTTCCAACATCTCTTCGACAACACGCCACATACCAACTATTGTCGAATGCGGCACTGACCGACGTGTATGGTCCGCTGGACATTATCGCTTGTCTGTGTCGGAGGTCAAGCCAACACCTACGTTGGTGGCCACAGAAACAGTCGCATTGAAGGCCATACCAGCACCTGTGTTGGAGGCCGCGCCAACACTCACGTCGGAGGTCAAACTAACACCCGCGTGTGAATCACTGTGATGAAACACTGACAATCACGTTAGAGGCCACACCAACACCCATATTGGAAGCCACACTAACACCCGCGTGTGATAAAACAATGACACTCATGATAGAGACCACGCCAACACCCACGTTAGAGGCCACACCAACACCCATGTTAGAGGTCACACTAACACCCGCGTGTGATGAAACACTGACACTCATGTTAGAGACCACACCAACACCCACGTTAGAGGCCAGACCAACGCCCGCGTGTGATGAAACATTGACACTTGTGTTAGAGGCCACGCCAACACCCATGTTAGAGGCCACACCAACACCCTCGTGTGATGAAACACTGACACTCATGTTAGAGGCTACACCAACACTCACGTTGAGGGCCATACTTACACCCGCGTGTGATGAAACACTGACACTCATGTTAGAGGCCACACCAACACCCACGTTGGAGGCCACACTTACACCCGCGTGTGATGAAACACTGAAACTCATGTTAGAGGACTCACCAGCACTCACGTTGAGGGCCATACTTACACCCGCGTATGATGAAACACTGACACTCACGTTAGAGGCCACACCAACACTCACGTTGAGGGCCACACTTACACCCGCGTATGATGAAACACTGACACTCACGTTAGAGGCCACACCAACACCCACGTTGAGGGCCATACTTACACCCGCGTATGATGAAACACTGACACTCACGTTAGAGGCCACACCAACACTCACGTTGAGGGCCACACTTACACCCGCGTATGATGAAACACTGACACTCACGTTAGAGGCCACACCAACACTCACGTTGAGGGCCATACTTACACCCGCGTATGATGAAACACTGACACTCACGTTAGAGGCCACACCAACACCCACGTTGGAGGCCACACTTACACCCGCGTGTGATGAAACACTGTGATGAAATACTGACATTCATGTTAGAAACCTTACCAGCAGCCACGTTGGATACAACACTTACACCCGCGTGTGATTAAGCACTGAAATTCATACAGTGCCACAGCAACACGCATTCAAAATGAGAGAAGAGTGTGGCAGCTAGCCTAGCTGACACGTGCGCCTCTGATGAACACGAACATTTAAAAGGTGAGAAGATTATGACGGACACCAAAACAAAAGACACAACGAAGGAAGAGTGTGGTGGCTAGCCAAATTACATGATGCCCCTCCGCCAGAGGCGCTTCGAAGTCATAAACACGCTGCCCGCCGATCCCACTGCGACACCCGGCTTTGAACTGACGATACCATATACAGATCCGAGTCATCCGAGTAAAGCAGTCACAATGAATTCGTACGAGGCCCCCGTCGTGCATGGTTAAGGGTAAGTACCTAGCAAATACTTCCTTGGCATGCGCTACGACAAGCTCAACAAATTAATTTAATGATGGGCAAACAGCAGAATTAGATTGTATTACCTCCGAAGAAATACGGTATTGCAATGTTTCAATATAATATAATATAATAATTAATTAATAAACACCTAATTGACCTATCCATCACTTGACCTGTTGCCTAGCAAAACCTCCATCGAGCCATCAGAAAACACGTGGTGGGCTCGGACATTCCGTGGTATATGTTGTAGAAATTCTGGTCACAAAAGTGTTTCTTTATGACAACAACGTAAGGCAAAATTTTTAAAGTGACAACTGTATGCGGGAACGTTTGTTTTCTGACATGTCATGTAGCAATAGTAATGTAATTCACGTATATAACCGTTGTTAACGTTGTTGGCAAAAACAAAGCTTGACGGAGGTCACACGCCAAACTTCGATTGCGACGTAGGCAAACCGTGACGTACAGGATACATTAATTAAACGCTACATCATGACGCCGAACGTCTTGAGTCGAGAGCAAGGGCGAAACGCTCTGTCATCGGTGTACTCTGACAAGCGGTTAGTTCTAACATGCTGTCACGAATTGGCATTCTTTTATTTTTATGACAACATTTCTTAAAACATTTCTTTAATTTTTTATTACTTACTCAATTGATTAATACTTTCACCACAGGGTGGCGACTCTTGTATTCCATCTAAGTTAGATATAGTTGGCAAGCTTTCAAGTAATGACACATGCATTTTAATTCTTTATAAATGCAAGTCATTGAACCTACATTATATATATATATATATATATACATTATTACAATGGTCGAGTCTGCAGCATTTTAGTTGTGGTGCTTATATAATGTATTCATGGGGTTAATCACAATCATAGTTTATACTATGAGACGTATATCACAACTTTTCTTGTCACAATATTTATTACCCTCAGACAAATCATATAACTACCTGTGACACGGAAAATTTGACACAAGCCAAACGACAAGTACCGCTGCTGGTGAAACGTGATCATTTGCAATATCATTGCCACGCACCATGCAAAATTTGATGAACGTTACGCGCAGACACAACTGTCTACAGTGTATATTACAACGTTGTCGATTACCCTCGTTGCAGATTCTGCGGCGATTGTACGCACGAGGATTTAAAAACGCTGTAACCACTCAGGACGAACGGGATACATTTTAATGGCGTGGATTACGAAACCTATACTAATTGGCGATTTTTATTCCCTATCTTAACTAAATGACTATTTCTGAATGCAACTGGATATAAAATATTTCGCTGCGAGCAGGGTTCGAACCTGCGCGGGAAGATCCCATTGGATTTCAAGTCCAACGCCTTAACCACTCGGCCATCACAGCAGTTGTTCAAGCAATTTTGCTGCTGACATCTGTGTGTGAAATTTACATATTACGTGCATATTTTGTAGATCTTCATTGACTATAAAACACCATACAAAGGTACACCTCGTTTTTACTTATATATAAGTTACTTTACACAAGTCCACAGTTGAAATGGCATCAATCACAACTATGCAAACACACTGGTTGCACCACTACGCCACGGTTCACGCCGCCGTTCATTATGAATAGGCTAATAATTGTAGTGCGGAGCAGCACTGTAAATAGTTCACACACTCAAAATAAGTACGCACAACACACACACACACACACACACACACACACACACACACACACACACACACACACACACACACACACACACACACACACACACACACACACACACACACACACACACACACACACACACACACACACACACACACACACACACACACACACACACACACACACACACACACACACACACACACACACACACACACACACACACACACAATAAATACCAATGCAACAAGAATAGACGTCAGTCTGAATTGCCGCCGCCGTGATCTCCCGTCCCCTGAGACATGCAGTCCCGTCGGCCCTTCGGCCTCATGCATCTGCGACTTCGCAGTCTTCGCAGGTCTGCACATTGTGCCTGCCCAAGTAACTGCTGCGCACAATATAATGAACATGCAGCAGTATCACTTTCATAACACTGCACTGTAACGTTCGTCCAGAGCCATGTGTTAAAGAGGAACAAAAAAACAAATTATGTGGGTCTTTGTATCTAAAACAGTTAACACAACCTAACTATTTGCAGCTACAATCAACACTATCACGCATGTCTTTTACGCAGAATTCATTTTTTAAATGGGAGATTCTAATGAAATCTCATAGTTTCTAGCGGCTGCCATATTGACTTTGACTTCTTTGACGCTGATGCTGCGATGACGCGCGGAATGCACGTTTCCTCGATATGCATTATGAATATGCCACCTCATAGATATTATATTGGTTTCTCGTATTCCCTTCGTTTGAGAGTTACACTTGCACCAACTGTTATAATGTCACACAGTGCACCACGCGGACGTAACTTTCTAGTAAAAATTACAGCGCCAAAACAAATTCGGCGACTCAAACTAGAGTAATATTCTCAGATTGACTGGCGAATTGGAAAGAGTAGGCGTTGGTGACGTCAGGCTTTCTATCACAATGGCGCTGTCCATGACATTTAAATTACGTGTCTTCAGCAAGGTTATTCAAATAAACTGCTAGCATAATATTATTGATTGCAGTTGCCAATGATTTGTTTTTTCATTAAATCTTTTAAATGCATATGCCCCAAAAGATGTATTTTGTTTCCCTTTAATCATTACTTTCTCGGAACGGAAGAACATGGGAGTTGATTCGTCTTCTCCTGGCCACTTTCAGTCGACCCAGTGTCAAGACAATAAAATCAACGAACAGCTCGATTAATTCGCACATTGCGACGACGGAGATACCAAGCCAAAGCCCTCCTTGGCCGCCGATGTTCGAAAGTAGATCGGCCATCTACAATAGAAGAGACACCGAGTTAGAGTCAGGCTTGACCACTGATGTCAAATAGCAGAACGGTCGTATGTAATAGAAGATACAAGTGAAAGTCAGACTTCACAGACGATTAAATATAGCAGGTCGGCCATCTACATAATAATAATAATAATGAATGTCTATCTTCAGAGCCTCGCCTGTATCCCCAGGAACCTAAGCAGAGAAGCGCAACATACAATACTCATTAGGCAAAGCCGTGGCCAGGGACGCGCAAGAGTCATCATTACAGTAACGGACCGTCGAGGATGTTAGGTGGGAATGTAATTTTAATCAACTAATTTTTTATTTTTCCAAAAGATGGCTTTAGATGATCTTAAACCCAGAGTTACAGTCAGATTCTGTCATCGCTGTCAGATAATAAACGGAAGTTACATAACGGAATTAAATGTTATCTTAATACGTCAGGTGAATGAACATTTATCTTAACAACAACGGTTTTGTTTCCAAAATTCCAGGGAATATGTAAGCGCATACATGATCCCACCCGTCGTGGACTTACTGTGTACGACGGTTCTGTGCGAAGTTCTTCGTAATGAAACGTTTCATAGTAGACTTCGATGGCGAGCACGTTGTTCCTGGAGCAATGGCAGACGTCGCAAATTGTTGATATAACACAGTTGAAGCCACACCCTGGATATCTCCCCCTTTGTTACCATCAATTAGTGGTGTTATGCTGTGCAGTGCCTTGTGAATATAGTTGTGTTTGCTAAAGAGCTGACTGATTCTCATTAACTCATATGTTATTTAAGTTGTTTACACATTTACAATATATCTGCTATCCTATGACAAACTTAAAATTTTAAATCTTTTAGGGTGATTATATCTAAGGTGGGAAATAAATGTCGTTGGTATATTACCCCCTTCCCGAGAGAGAATATGCCCTGCGGGAAAATAAACAGCCATACCAGCAAATGGAACGTGTTTCATTGCGTTTATGCTACCATTGTAATTGATTTGATTGTACAATGGAATCAAGTTGATACAATGGTGTCTGTGGCATGTTCTGTTGTACATAGGAAGTGGTCAACAGATGGTGTCATCGTTGCATCGATGCATCGATGCATTGGCCGTGAGTGGCTGGACGCATGACATGTGTATCGGAGTAACAATACGTACGATATGAAATTTGACTGTTCCTTTCCGTCAAGTCGATGTAGTGTGTCCCACAGGTATGGCGACCGGACATGCAGGTCCATGATTAGATCTTCCTGTTAGAGAGAGAAATGCAGGTATTTGCTCCACACAGCACTTTGTGAACAATCTGTTAAGAAAATTACGTCGAGACGATGACTACTATGTAATTGTTGATGCTGTATCTGCTACTGCAACTAATGCTGCTGTTGGTACTGCTAGATTGCTAGTGTTGTTGTTGCTGCTACTGGTACTGTTAACGTTACTACTGCTACTATTACTACTATTACTAATGATTATACTACTACTACTACTACTAAAATTACTACTAATTATTATTAATATGCTACTACCACTACTACTAATAATAATATTTATTATTATTATTATATTATTAATTATGATGATGCTGTTAAAAATAATAATAATTATTATTGTTATTATTATTATTACCATCATCATTACGCACGTTCGTTTTACTATTTACTACACAAGTAGATAGTCGACGAAGGAAGACACACCTGTTTGACTGTGGATGGCCAGGAGGACTGCGAGATGGAGTAGCTGTAGTCGACTTCACTGCGAGGTACAAAAACAGAGTTGTAACACTTTCAAATATACCTAATTTTAAAGGGAGGCAATCTGTTCGTTTTTCTCGTGAAATCACAATATACAGTATAAACAATGTCACTACAAGATACAGAACTCCCAAATGTGTTTCAGTGATCCATGTTGTGTGTTAAAATGTGACTGTCCCGGAGAAAACAGTTTGTTTACATGACAGAACTTCCAAATGTGTTTCAATGATCCATGTTGTGTTGTTGAAATGTAAGTGCTCCGGGGAGGAAACAGTTTCTTTACATGACAGAACTCCCAAATGTGTTTTAATGATCCATGTTTAGTTTTGAAATGTAAGTGCTCCGGGGAGGAAACAGTTTCTTTACATGACAGAACTCCCAAATGTGTTTTAATGATCCATGTTTAGTTTTGAAATGTAAGTGCTCCGGGGAGGAAACAGTTTCTTTACATAGAACTCCCAAATGTGTTTCAATGATCCATGTTTAGTTTTGAAATGTAAGTGCTCCGGGGAGGAAACAGTTTCTTTACATGACAGAACTCCCAAATGTGTTTCAATGATCCATGTTTAGTTTTGAAATGTAAGTGCTCCGGGGAGGAAACAGTTTCTTTACATGACAGAACTCCCAAATGTGTTTTAATGATCCATGTTGTATTTTGAAATGTAAGTGCTCCGGGGAGGAAACAGTTTCTTTACATGACAGAACTCCCAAATGTGTTTCAATGATCCATGTTTAGTTTTGAAATGTAAGTGCTCCGGGGAGGAAACAGTTTCTTTACATGACAGAACTCCCAAATGTGTTTCAATGATCCATGTTTAGTTTTGAAATGTAAGTGCTCCGGGGAGGAAACAGTTTCTTTACATAGAACTCCCAAATGTGTTTCAATGATCCATGTTTAGTTTTGAAATGTAAGTGCTCCGGGGAGGAAACAGTTTCTTTACATGACAGAACTCCCAAATGTGTTTCAATGATCCATGTTTAGTTTTGAAATGTAAGTGCTCCGGGGAGGAAACAGTTTCTTTACATGACAGAACTCCCAAATGTGTTTTAATGATCCATGTTGTATTTTGAAATGTAAGTGCTCCGGGGAGGAAACAGTTTCTTTACATGACAGAACTCCCAAATGTGTTTCAATGATCCATGTTTAGTTTTGAAATGTAAGTGCTCCGGGGAGGAAACAGTTTCTTTACATGACAGAACTCCCAAATGTGTTTCAATGATCCATGTTTAGTTTTGAAATGTAAGTGCTCCGGGGAGGAAACAGTTTCTTTACATAGAACTCACAAATGTGTTTCAATGATCCATGTTTAGTTTTGAAATGTAAGTGCTCCGGGGAGGAAACAGTTTCTTTACATGACAGAACTCCCAAATGTGTTTCAATGATCCATGTTTAGTTTTGAAATGTAAGTGCTCCGGGGAGGAAACAGTTTCTTTACATGACAGAACTCCCAAATGTGTTTTAATGATCCATGTTGTATTTTGAAATGTAAGTGCTCCGGGGAGGAAACAGTTTCTTTACATGACAGAACTCCCAAATGTGTTTCAATGATCCATGTTTAGTTTTGAAATGTAAGTGCTCCGGGGAGGAAACAGTTTCTTTACATGACAGAACTCCCAAATGTGTTTCAATGATCCATGTTTAGTTTTGAAATGTAAGTGCTCCGGGGAGGAAACAGTTTCTTTACATGACAGAACTCCCAAATGTGTTTCAATGATCCATGTTTAGTTTTGAAATGTAAGTGCTCCGGGGAGGAAACAGTTTCTTTACATGACAGAACTCCCAAATGTGTTTCAATGATCCATGTTTAGTTTTGAAATGTAAGTGCTCCGGGGAGGAAACAGTTTCTTTACATGACAGAACTCCCAAATGTGTTTCAATGATCCATGTTTAGTTTTGAAATGTAAGTGCTCCGGGGAGGAAACAGTTTCTTTACATGACAGAACTCCCAAATGTGTTTTAATTATCCATGTTTAGTTTTGAAATGTAAGTGCTCCGGGGAGGAAACAGTTTCTTTACATGACAGGACTCCCAAATGTGTTTTAATGATCCATGTTTAGTTTTGATATGTAAGTGCTCCGGGGAGGAAACAGTTTCTTTACATGACAGAACTCCCAAATGTGTTTTAATGATCCATGTTTAGTTTTGAAATGTAAGTGCTCCGGGGAGGAAACAGTTTCTTTACATGACAGAACTCCCAAATGTGTTTTAATGATCCATGTTTAGTTTTGAAATGTAAGTGCTCCGGGGAGGAAACAGTTTCTTTACATGACAGAACTCCCAAATGTGTTTTAATGATCCATGTTGTATTTTGAAATGTAAGTGCTCCGGGGAGGAAACAGTTTCTTTACATGACAGAACTCCCAAATGTGTTTTAATGATCCATGTTTAGTTTTGAAATGTAAGTGCTCCGGGGAGGAAACAGTTTCTTTACATGACAGAACTCCCAAATGTGTTTTAGTGATCCATGTTTAGTTTTGAAATGTAAGTGCTCCGGGGAGGAAACAGTTTCTTTACATGACAGAACTCCCAAATGTGTCTTAATGATCCATGTTGTGTTTTGAAATGTAAGGATCCCGGGAAGAAACAGTTTGTTTACATGACAGAACTCCCAAATGTGTTTTAATGATCATTGTTGTGTGTTGAAATGTAACGGTCCCAGCAAGAAACAGTTTGTTTACATGACATAACTCCCAAATGTGTTTTAATGATCCATGTTGTGTTGTTGAAATGTAAGTGTCCCGGGATTAAAGAGATTGTTTCGAAGACGTGCCTTCCGGTCCGATTTCTAATTATAATGTCCAGGTACCACGTGACACGCCATCACGCCCCCGTCGGAGCACGACCTTCCTCTGAATTATCGAGCTCGTTATTCGAGGATACGAGACACAGCTCGGAATTTTTTGTAAACACTGAACTGTTGAAGTCAAAAGTTGGTTATGGTTCGTTGAAACATGTTTGGCCGATAAGTAAGTTAGAATACGTTTAGCAAATACATGCAGTATGACACGATTATATTACCCACAATAAAAGGACACCTTCCCTTTACAATCATAGTCATAGCAAACACATTGCCTTACCAACATTTAGGCACATGCAAGTAAACACACTCGATCGCACGCACACATGCAATGAGTGTAAATATATTATACTTTGTTGAAATCGATCAGATCAAATCTGTCTAGACTGTCGCTCCTCTCTACGTCCTTCTTTGTCCCTCCTTCCCGCAAGCTCCTTCCCTAGCTCGCCCTCTCCCTCCCTCCCTCCCTCCCTCACTCCCTCACTCACTCACTCACTCACCCACCCACTCACCCACTCACTCACTCATACGCCGTCAAGAAGACATACTTGCAAGTAGGTAGACATTCGTGTGAACACCGTAGCTGATCAGTTACGTACAACCGTCTGATTTTTTTATCTGCGCAATTCATGTATTCGTCTGCAATTACAAAATAACAATTAGAGTACTGAGGACGTCAGCTGAAAGCTGACGAAACGTTTCTGAAGAAAACAAGCAAAGCTGGCCGTGAAATACGAACCATAAACCTTACCTTTGCTTCCTGTCTGCGGGTTGTCGACGTCGCAGGGACGTAGTTCTTTTACGTCAATACCATCGTAGGTCGTTGTGTTGCTGCCGACCGGGTATTGTGCGCTAAAGCACCCACACGCCTCCATCAGATTTCGCTGGAAGCAGGTCTTCACGCACGCCTGAAGACCACCGATACACATTACCCCCGAATG
The DNA here is from genome assembly GCA_963995525.1 of Escarpia spicata. Classification (NCBI taxonomy): domain Eukaryota; kingdom Metazoa; phylum Annelida; class Polychaeta; order Sabellida; family Siboglinidae; genus Escarpia; species Escarpia spicata. The sequence goes on from OZ023218.1 coordinate 34,478,095, forward strand.
CCTCTGTTTCATCGACATGTATTATGAATATGCCAACTCATATGTTGGTTACGCGTATTCCCTTCGTTTGAGAGTTACACTTGCACCAACTATTATAATGCCATACACTGTACCATGCCGACATTACATTTTAGTCATTAAAGCGCCAATAAAATTAGACGACTATAGTGCAAATAAATTAGGCGTCGCAAACTAGAGCAATATTCTCAGTTTGGATACTGGCGAATTAATAAGAAAATGCATTGGTGACATCAGGATTTCTATTCACACACACACACACACACACACACACACACACACACACACACACACACACACACACACACACACACACACACACACACACACACACACACACACACACACACACACACACACACACACACACACACACACACACACACGCACGCACGCACACACACACACACACACACACACACACACACATAAACACACACACGCACGCGCGCGCACACACGCACACACGCATACACGCACAAACACACGCACGCATGCCCACACACACATATACATATACACACACATACACACCCACACACAGACATGCATACACACAAACACATAAACACACACTCACACACACGCACATACACACACATACATACACACACATACACACACACACGTAAACACACAGTCACACACACGCATGCACGCACACACACACACACATAAACACACACACACACACGCGCGCACATACGAACACACACACGCATGCACACACATACATATAACACCTAATGATTATTTTTATCAAATTGGTCGTCAACGAAGGATGTAATTCCACCAATGCGTGAGTGTGGACAGACTGGCTAAAAGTGAATATTATAACCCATAAGAGGATGGTTGAAGAAGAAGAGGAAAGATAGGAAGATCTAACTTAAGATGGAAAAGTAATGTAAAGCAAGATGTCAAAACAAAGAGGGAGAGAGATCGCGAGAGCGCGCGAGAGAGCACGAGAGAGATCGAGCAGAAAGAGCAGAAAGAGAGTGAGAGCAGAAAGAGAGCTAGTAGAAAGAGCAGAAAGAGAGCGAGCAGAAAGAGCAGAAAGTGAGCGAACAGAAAGAGCAGAAAGAGCAGAAAGATCAAAAAGAAAACGAACAGAAAGAGCAGAAAGAGAGCGAGCAGAAAGAACCGAAAGAGAGCGAGCTGAAATAGCAGAAAGAGAGCGAGCAGAAATAGCAGAAAGAGAGCGAGCAGAAAGAGAGGGAAAAGAGAGAGCAGATAGCGAGCCGAAAG